>CAICTM010001441.1:0-29229 GCA_903772945.1 Seminavis robusta | reverse complement strand
TCGGGTGAATTCCAAGATGGTATATGCCATGAGAATGGCAGAATATCCACAATAAGTCCCCAGTTCGACCATGATCACCGTTTGTTCTGGTTTTGTCTGTCTGATGAGGCGATTCTGGTGTTCCTGGCAAAACTCCCTGATGAAATCCTTGAGGATGATACCCTTTTGATCCCCAATGTGCATCATCCAATGCCTCGAGAAACAGTACTGGTCTACCAGTTTCATTACTTGCTCGGCTGTTTCCAGTTGGTCAGAAGCAGCCAACAATTCCATTTCTCGTTCCACATGATGGAGGAGTGCTTGTTCGGTACCATTGTGGAAGACAAGGACACCACAGGAAGGGTCGCGTCTCGCCTGCTGCTGTCCAGATTCTGGCACTGATGCTGTACTGGATACTACATTGCAATCATCACCGTCCTTCTCGTCATCATCATCATCATCTTCTCCAAACGCGCCAAAAGGATCATCTTCTGCAGCCATGGTAATGGTTTACGCTACTGTATCTCTGGTCGGCAGCGACTTTTGGACTGTGTGGGGCTGATGAAGGGGTGGATGCATGTGCTGTGCCAAGGATCCAAAGATTTCCAATTTAGCCCTAACGTTAAAGCTTTAACTTAACCCTAAGAAGATGCCTTTTTGGACTGGTTATACCCCCGTGGGAGTGACTCAGCATCCGTCCACGTTGGTCGCAAACACACAAGCGACCATGACGAAGCCAAACTCAAAGCCGACCCAATGCAACCAAAACGTTCTCATTCCAAAGTAGTCCATTAGTCGCATTAGAGAAATACACCATGACCCGTCGAACATCCCCACTTTTACTAACTATCCTCGTCGGCTCATGCCAGGGGTTCCAAATGGCTCAAGTCTTCAAGAGCTTCCAGGTGGGTTCATTATTACAAGTGTTGTCTTGCTTCCCAGAAAATTGCAAAGGAATACTAGTACTAATTCTGTGTGTTTTCTGTTCTCCTATAAAGCCCGTCAAGGTGCCAACCCAATCAGGAGGCAAGGTAGGTGGAAAACACTGAATATGCTTTGTTATTTCATCCAACGCCAATGATGCTTGGACGCTCAACAATCCCTTTGGATTGTCATTTTCTTTCTTCAATACAGAAAGCTGAGCTCTTGGACTCTATCTCGTTTACCAACAATGGCAAAAGCGCAGCACCCGAAACACAGCTAAATGTGCTAGATATCGTCCGATCCATGGAAGTCAAAAGTCCTCCCAGCCCAAATCTGTTGTCCGATCCCAAGGAGGCTCAAATTCTCGATGGAGTCTGGTACCTTCATTACACATCTCCCAGTGATCCAAGTTTGATTGATGCCGGTGAAACGGACGACAACTTTCCAAATGCCTGGAAACCACAAAAGGCAGAAGAAAAAATTGAAACCAAACAGTTCAATGCCAAGGGATCGGTCAGTGCGGCAGGAATCAATGTGGACACTTCCAATCGAGTGGTCAAACAAATCATTAATGTCCAAGAGAGTGTTGTCTTCAACGAAATTGATCTAGACTTTGGAAAGGTACAAGTGGGAGGACCCTTTCGAAAATCCGACAATATTCCCAATCGCGCAGTTGTATCCTTTCAAACATGCAACATTACTCTGAACAGTGGATTCACCTTGAATCTGGGATTCCTCTTTGATATTCTGTCACTGGTACGAGGAAGCAAGGATAGTGGCTGGCTGGAAACAACCTACATTGACTCCAATATGCGCATTGGACGTGGAAACAAAGGTGCGTGTGTGTAGTGGTGGTGGTGGTGGTAGCTGCTTCAACTTCTTGTCTTGCTTGCTTCCTGGCTTCATGTGCTTGCCTGCTAACCATATGACTGACCTTTATGTCCATTGACTGCTTTGCGTCCGCAACGGAATGACATTAAACTCATCAGGGACCATGTTTGTTTTGACCAGAAACAGTGAGGATGTAAAGCCATAATTAGACTGCCTTGCAGCACGGTTGGGTATTTCAGTCCCCAGCAAAACCAACTATGTACATATCATACACTGCGTGGAGACAACCAGATTAAGTGAAACTGCCAATACACATGTAAAGATAGGTCCATCTTATGCTAAAAATTCAAAGGGAAGAAGGGTGGCTCATTTCTCTATGCATACTATATAGAAAACAGTCGGCCACCGGGCACGGCATTACCAATCTTACCTGAAGGACCTGGACACAACCTTACCGATAGCTGCCTCACCAACAAAACTAAAGTGTAACATTTCATCCTGAGCGTAAACTGAGAGCAAATGCCATGGCACTTGTTTCGGAACGTGGCTGGCCTCCTGGCTGAAACGATGCAGCGGAGAGATAGGTGTTTGTTTTCTAGAAGTAATTTTATGCTGCCCATTTCTGGGAGGAGAACGATGCAGTGGAGATAAGTGTTTGTTTTCTAGAAGTGATTTTATGCTGCCCATTTCTGGGAGGAGTTGGGAGGGTGGTAGTATGTATCGAAGACATTTGCATGAGCATTGGATTGGTTTCTGTTCCCTGAGAAGGTGGGCGGAGAAAAGTTTTCAACTGCTACAAATTCGTCAGGAGGCTCGGAAAAAAGCTTCCCAGTGGCAAAATTTTGGAAGCCGTCGTCCTCCTCCCCGAAGGGATCAAATGCATCTCCGCCCTGAGGCCTCTTGGTTCCCATCGTGTCGTCAAAGTGACCATTAGCAGGTGAGAACGGGTCGTCCGCTTGAGGGCTACCCCAGGCAGCATCCAATACCGCCTGCTCCGTTCCCCACATTGGGTCCGCCATGGCCACTGGTTCGTGTGCTGGAGAGGCGGGGGGCGCCCCACGCTCTGGTGATCTCCAAGCCGCTTCGTCGGAGAAGTGCTGCCCCAGTTCACGGTTGGGTGATTGTGCGTACTGCTTCTGAACCAAGTGCTGGTGGTGACCAGCAGCCGCTAGCGCCTGGAGGTTCCAGATGTCTGCTTCTGCGTGCTGGGTTGCTTGATAATTCTCCTTGGAGCGAGAGCTTCGGGATCGATCCACCCAAGCATCATTATCGGCCGAGACACCATTATCGGCCGCGACACCTTGCATGTGTCCACTAGCGCCGGTTGGTGTTGCTTGGTCCAAGTCCAAATGAGCAAACTTTTGAAGCATTTTCTCTGCTGTCATAATAACGCTTTGCGCTGTAACTGCTTCCGGTGAAGCCATTGGGACTGAGTCAAGGCCGGGATCTCGACTACCCCACTCCGATGTATCGTTCAAAGGATCCATTTCGGGGGGCCAATAATTCAAGAGTTCTTCGCTGTCCTTCTTCTCGTCGGTTGCTTCTGCAGCCCACGCCTGGTCACCAAACGCATCGGCTTGGAAATCGCTAGCACCGAATGTGGCTGGTACCGAGTTTCTAGTGAGCGGTGCACAAGGAAAGCCGTTTTCGTCTTGCACACAAGGAAATCCGTCGTTATCTTGGGCACATGGAAAGCCACTTTCATCTTGCACGCAAGGAAAACCATTCTCGTCTTGTCGCATTGTTCCAAAACTGGTTTGACTGACCATGCTATGATTTTCAGTTCTGGTTGGAGTACCGAAGCGAGCCATACCAAAATCATTCTCAGGCCTTGTTGGTGTTCCAAAGTTTTGCTGACTGGCCATACTACGATCATGTTCGACGCTTGTGGAAGTCCCAAAGCTTTGTTGATTGACCTTATCGTTGCCTTTTTCGACGACGGCGGGAGCCCCAAAGTTAGGCTGCATCATCATATCATGGTGTCTGTCAACCATGGAAGCATCTGGACTGCGTGCACCTCCTTGTTGAAATCCATCGTTTTGGAATCCATCGTTTTGGAATCCATCGTTTTGGTGATCAATGGGAGCGACTCCGTGATTGCTGATAAAATGAGGATCGCCCTGCATCTCTTCGTATTTTGTGGGAGTCTTGCGTTTTTCAGTCCAACCCAAAAGTGCTTTCGCCCTGTCCGCCATGTTTGGTTTGCTCTTTGAGTCAACGACGTTTGTGGTTGTGGGTGGGTTCGCTACCTGAATTGAATGGCTTTGGACTTCAACTTCCATCTGATGATCAGCTTGTACTGTGATGGTATCCTCAATTGCGGGAGGTTTGTTGTTGGTCAACTCTGGATGCAGCATGGCTTCTTCCTGTTTAGCTAAAGGTGCATGTTCGTAGTGTGCATGTTCGTAGGGTGCATGTTCGTAGGGTGCATGTTCGTAGTGTGCTTGTTCATTGGATTCATGTTCGTAGTGTGCTTGTTCGTTGGAAATCACTGGTGCGCTTTCATTCACGGTAACAGTAACAGTGACTGCCCGAGCAGAAGAGTGCTCTGTAGGCTGCGGGACCTCAACGAGATCCTTCGAGTCTTCGCTCTCCTTGGCCACTCCAGTTTCCTCCTCAGTAAGCGCCTTCTGGAATTCAAGAGGGAGCTCATTTGGTAATGTGTTGATGCCATTGTTGCCAACAGACTCGTCCTCCTCTTCAGACTTGGAAGTAACCACTGCACGTTGCATGGCTTGCTCGTAGTCAGCAATCAGCACTGAATCTGCTGCCATTTGAATCAACGATTTCGTGTCTTCCTGTTGGACGACAACGTCGTTTCTGCTTGTGGTACTCGTGGAAGACACAATCATCAAATCCGCGGATCCTTCATCAGGAAGTTTGTGCGACATGGGGCTGCCAGACAAACGCTCGTTGACAGCCACATGCTTTCTATTCATTGGACTGTGGGCCAAATGTGGCACATCGTCAGGCTTTCGTGTCATGGGGCTTCCTGGCATCTTGGGACGGGCGTCAGTTGGCGTTGGTGGCCTTGTCGGGGTTGACGGCTTGGGCAGTTGCTCCTGCTGTGGTTGCTGATAAACTGGCGGTTGAGAGGGTAGCTTAGCTTTGGGAGAATTCTCATGGAACGCGGCAACGTCCTTGAGCCATGAGGGCGCTGCATGGTTGAGCGTAGTAGGTTTCTTCCATACACCCTTCTTTGGCGCTGGGTCAGAGCTCATGGTTGGTGAGGGCGACACATCCGATTGCTCCTCGCTGGCACTAGCATTTGATCCCTCATGTTTCCATGTCGGCGCCTCGCACTGCTCTAACTGCACTTCCGGGGCATTGGGCACGCGCTTCCACCAGCCCGCTGCATTTGATTTGGCCTGGAGATCCATTTCCTTCTTCTTGTCCGGCGAAAAGATGATCTGCTGAAGCTGTTTCACTTGCGGCGAGGGTGAAGTGGGCCCCTTTTGAGGTTTAGGTTTTAGTCCTCGACGCTGTTCCGCCGAATCGCCACTCACGCCCAATTTTGTAACAAAAATCTGCTCTTGTAGCTGTGCGACACTGGGGGACGGCGAGCGCTTGCTAATCACTATGTTTCCCGAGGGACCCAACTTTGGGGCTTCACCACCACCAATTGAATGTCTGATCTTCCTTGTAGCAGGAGGTTTCTCAACATTTGCTGGTACTTGTTGTGGCTTCCATGATTGGGAACGTGGTGATGGGTTTGGCCTCGGTTCCCCAACAGCTGGCGTGGTAGATCTCCAAGTTTTGTTCGCAGTGTTTCTGGCTGGAGAGGGCGGAGTCTCTGATGACTTGACAGCTTCACTACCCTGCTTATTCCTGTTTGCAGGAGTCTGAGGGGATCCTGAAACTACGTTGTCTTTAGCAGTCACAGGAGGAGATCCGGACATGGATGGTTGCATTGGCTTCATCCAAGATGGAGTAGAGCTGCGCCTCGGTGACGGTGTAGGTGCTGCGTCAGATTCCGTATCAGGTTTCATCCAGGCTGGAGTATGCTTCTTGGAAGACCAAACCTTCGTGGTGGGGACTGGTGGCGGAGGCTTCTCGGCCGGCTCCTCGTTACCTTTGACTTTTTTCATCCAAGCAGGGGTCTGCTTATTCACTGCCCAGGTCTTCGTGGTAGGAAACGAAGGCGATGTCACAGGCTTGGGCTGCTCACTGCCTTCAGATTCGCTGGTTTGTGGCTTGACCCACGAAGGATGTCCAGGTGATGCCGAGTGGCGTCTTGGAGATACAGCTTGGCGAAATCGCTCGCGATCGTCCATTTCAATTCCTGGCACTTGTTTGCTTGTGGCGTTGGAAGGCTTGGGAATCGACGGCAAGGTCGATGAAAAATGCTTTGCTTTTGATGCATGAGTCGCGATTGGTTTCGGTTCCTGCAAATCTTTGCTCTCGTTTGCAGAGGCCTTCTTCCAAGCGCTATCCGAGCCTCTTTTAGGAGACATGGGAAGAATTAGATTTTGCGTTTGCATTGGAATGGTGGGAGAAGGGGCCCGTTTCATCCAGGAAGGGGTCTGTTTCTTTGCAGACCACTTCCTTGCCTTGGGCACACCGCCAGCTGATGCCAGATCTGCCTCTGAGGAAGTCGCAGATTGCGTGGGCGAGTTCGGGCAAGATTCTTGATCAACTGGCCAGGTTGGAGTGGGTGATCCAGGTCGTATTTCCTCGTGGGAAGATGAAGCCGGCGCACTTCCATTGGGGGCAAACGTTGTCTTCTTGGCAGAAGTGGGCTTCCAACTCTTGACGGATGGTTGCCTCACCTTCATTGGTAACGAGACATGTTCGACTCCAACGTCGCTGCGAGATGAGTTGAACTTGGGTACTGCAAGAAATGGCGAGCTTGGTCTATCAAACCTTGATGCTGAGGAATATGCCGATCTTGCAGGTGAAACTGGCTGAGCTGAAGACGCGAGTGATGGAGTAGGTGATGCCCCGACCAGCAGTTCTGGAGCCTTGGCGTTGGGCGACTTCATCCACGGAGGCTGTTGACGTCCAAAGGATTGCCCCCGGTTCTGCTTGGTACCAAACGATGTCGTTGTTTCAGTCTTGTTGGCTGTTACGGACCTTCCCTTCCAGGAAGCAGCTCGCGCTGGCGATGGCCTCTGATCTCGGCCCGGAGACTTCCATTGCTTCGAGGCCGCTTTGGCAGACGTTGGAACGTCAGTCAAGCTGGCGCATTCCGAACTCTGGGTTTCCTGGCTGTTGATATTGCCGTTGCCTCCCGACATTCCAGGGTAAACCGTTTGCTTGTTAGCCTTTTCCTGGTTGGCCTTGGATCGAAAGTTATCCAAGCGGGCCAAACTCATGATGGATTCGTCGTAGTCTACAACGCCATTGCTTATGACGGACCTTCCCGTGGATACTTGACTGCGCCTATCGTCCATGTCTGGATCATCGTATGAATCCTTGGTGATGACATCCTGTTCTTCCATTTCCCAGGGAACAATTTCCTCATGATGACTAATCATGCTAGGGGCATCTTGGAATGGCGCCTTTCGGTGGCTGGGAGGTAGCTCATGATGGACTGGAGGAACAGGTAGTCTAGGAGGAGGCGTTTTACTCCGATGATTCACGCCGCGAGAAAAGGACGACGGTTCCACTGGAGTCGTTGCTCTACGAGATTGATCTCTTCCTCGAGCGGGATATTCTTGTCGGTCTACCGGTGGAAGGATCGGAGGAGCTCGCGGTTGGGGCGGAGCTGTCCTTTCTTGCACTTGGTTGGGTACAGGGGTTGGCTGGACTTCAACATGAGCTCTGCTTGTCGTCGGGGTATTCTTGTAGCTATCATTGTACTGCTGATACTCGGCAGTTTCCACACTTTCGACAGGACTCATATCATGGTCGTAGTAGGCAGCAAGATCCGTGGATTCTTCCAAGGAAGCTGGTTCTGACTCTGGCAGTTGCGCATTGCTTTCCTGGTGGTTTTCTGGCATGTTGCTGCTGGAAAGTTGATGCTGCTGTGGCCTCTGTGGTTGATGCTGCTGTGGTTGTGGCGGCTGGTTGGCAGGGGTAGCCTTGCTATTGTTAAAAGCTGGCTCTGCAAGACCCACACGAGAGGCTGACATTTTGCGATAAGGCGAATAACCACCCGCATCCGTCATGTTCGTCTTGGCAGGGCCATCAGCAGCTGAAGAGGGTGCTGGCGCTGGTCTACTAGGAGAATTGTTAGCTTGGACTGGTCCTGGTGGCGCTGGAGGAGGAACTGGTGATGCTGGCAAAGGAGAAGCCCCAGCAGTCGGTCTCGCGTTGCTTGGTTGACCTCTTCGAGTCTTTGCTAATTGCATGGCACGTCGTTTATTGTGGAGTAACGACGACCCCATGCTGCTGCTACCACCCGCATTTTTGTTTTGGGTAGCAGCATTTGCAGTATTATTATCAGCAGTGCTGTTGGGAGCTGCACCGGTGTTTCCTGTGGGCGCTCGCTTGTTATAAACGATACCATTGTCTCTGACTGGACTCTTGGAACCTACTGACTGTCCACCTTCCTGGGGAGTGGGGCTTTCCGCTCCTGATTGACGAATTTTGCGTTGTCTCTTGAGTTTGTTTGCCAAAGACATCTTCTTTGAATGGGCCGAAGCCAACTCAGGGTGACTACCCGTACCGGAAGAAACGCCTTGAGAGTTGTGCTCCGACATGGCACTATTGTTCTGTTCCAAGACCATTGTCCCCCTTTCTACAAGCACTCCAATACCATTACAGGGCGGGGCAAAAACTGTATTAGTGGCCTTGTTCTTGAGTGAAGCGTCAAAGCACTGCCGACAGAAACGTCGCTTTTCTTTTGCCCAGTACAATCTTTGTTTGCTTGCTGCGCACCAATGCAGCTCTAAGTGAGGCTGGCTTTTCGGCCTTTGCGCCAAGAATTGATTAATTACCGAAGCACATTTAAAGGAACGTTGGTCAAACTGATATTGTACCGGATCACAGACGCATGCAATTAGGAGGTAGAGTTGGGCGGCAACATACAACTGAATTCAATCACATTTTCGTCACCACAAATCAGCTGATACCCTTCATCCGTACACCGTAGTCTCGTTGCATGCATATCCTGAGTTTGGCGTCTGCCTTCATGCTATTGGAAGCTAATCTATCTATGACAAACTTTTAGTAAGAACGAAATCGAGCTCATTGTGTCTACAACCAGCCCAATTCTTGTTGGAAGAACAAAACCCTCATGACCTCCCAAAATTCCGTTTCATGCTGCTACATGCATCATTGCTTCAAAAATGAAGAAGATACGACAAAAAAATAGGCCGAGCAGTAGCACTGTGAGTCTGGAACCTTTTCTCTTTGGTCATCGTTTAGACAGCAGCTGCAATGTAGTACTTCACCTCGCTACCGTAGTACATGGGTTCTGGACCGTCCGACGGTTTTTGCTCAGGTTTAAAAACTGCTCAAATCGTGGTTCTGTAGTAAGGGAATGTTAAGGGAATGTTGAAGCTTTAAGGGAATGTTAAGGGAATGTTGAGGATTTAAGGGAATGTTTTAAGGGAATGTTTATTTAAGGGAATGTTCATTTTTTTAAGGGAATGTTCTATGGGGTTTACATGAAGGCTTAGAGGAATGTTTCGAAGCGTTAAGGGAATGTTGTTAAGGGAATGTTGATTTAAGGGAATGTTAAGGGAATGTTAAGGATTAAAGGGAATGTTTTAAGGGAATGTTTAAGGGAATGTTTCAACTGCAAAATTTTGAGTTTTTTTTAAAACCTGAGCGAAAACCGTCGGACGGTCCTGGCTAGCTAATAGTATGCAGCCAAACATCTCCACCACACCAGCGAACAATACAGGAATACCCGGTAGAGTACAACTTGGTGATACTGTAGATCAGATGACAATGGACAACTCAGTCACAGCAGGTCAGCTTCTTCAAAGATCATGCCGTATCATGCCCATGTGCAACCAATGTGCCGATACCACCGACCTGGCCTTCATCGCGGCTTCTAACGCTTTGTTGTTCAAGCACGATTGATGCCAGTGAGGGTTGCTGTGTGACGTATGAGCCGATTCCCGTTCGTCTTTTAAAAACCTCCACCTCCACAATTTTCAGGTTGAAGGCCAGCTGGGGCGATCTTCTTTGTCCTCTCTGCTCTGCCCTCTGCCATTTATTGAACAACCCACGTTCTCTTTGTTCCGTCCTCTGAGGCAGATGTTGCGCAGACACCATCGCTCCTCAGACCGATGGACGGTTGTTTGATGGCTCCAGGATTTCATTGAATCAGTTGTTTCTATTTGTTCGCAAAGGTACCGCCAGGTTATAGTGAGAATCCGAAGCCTACAATAGTCTTGAAAGAGCACACTTCTTCTTCTTCTTCTTCATTCATTATTTCCATTGCACAACACCATGGTCGAGTTGTCAAGGATCGTGTCCGTATTGCTTTCGTGGTCGCTTCTGGCCTCGACTTGTTCTGGATTCCAGCCCACGTCGTTGGGTGGGCAAAATGGCCTTCTCCACCAAAGAACGCAGGCAGCAATATCTCCCTCCAAGCTGTTTGTCCTGTCGGAACTGATGCCACCAACGTCAACAGCAGACGAAGACGATCAGGATTGTGCCATGCCTCATTACGGTCCAGCGTCGGTGTTTGGCAGACCCATCGAAGAGGATACGAGAGAATTCAATCGAGAACTCATCAAGCAGTGCAAGTCGGTCCTCTTTGACTCGCTCTTCCGTGGCCAGGAGATGACTCGATGCTACGCTCGCTTTTACGCCTTGGAGAACATTGCCCGCATGCCATACTTTTCCTACCTCAGTGTGCTGCATCTCTACGAATCGCTGGGGTGGTGGCGAAGGGCCGAATACCTCAAGGTACATTTCAGTGAGAGCTGGAACGAACAGCACCACTTGTTAATCATGGAAGAAATGGGGGGAAGCAATCGATGGATGGATCGCTTTATTGCACAGCACGTTGCCGTCTTTTACTACTGGATTGTCGTTGCTCTGTACCTCTACAATCCAACCTTGGCGTACAATCTCAACCAAGCCGTGGAAGAAGAAGCCTACTCGACCTATGCAAACTTTGTCGAAAGCAACCAGGGCTTTCTGCAATCCCAACCAGCCCCCACGGCTGCGAAGGACTACTACACGGGAGATGACTTGTATCTGTTTGATGCCATGCATTTTGACAAGCAAGGAGGTAGACGAGACAAGGAGCCGCCCCGAAGACCCAAAATGGAGACGCTCTATGACGCATTTGTGGCCGTCCGAGACGATGAAATGGAACACGTCAAGACCATGGCATATCTTCAAGAGGACGCTTGCCGCTAAAGACACAGCTCTTTTTTGGCATTCGATGACATGCAAGATTGTTAGACTGGATCCATTTTTGCTAGCTAGCTAAGGCTGTGCTATTGACAATCACAAAAAACAGCGTGGCAAGTTTCAAAAAGAAAGAAATGCACAGCACACAACAAGGGACCATGCTGTTTTTGAACTACATAACTTCTACACGGACGTACATAATACCGTACAGAGCGAGAGAGAGCAGTTGAAGACCTAAACCGTAACAGCTTCCGAATTCGGCCTCAGTTTTTATTTACTGTACCGGGGATTCTTTTCTAGCGCTATGTCATATTTGTTTCTAGTAGGATCTCTGAATCTCGCAGCCTCTTTGCTCCAGACGCCAAACTGAAGCCGCGGAAACACATCGGCCTGCCGCAGAGACATACCGGTACATCCATGTTGCCTGCGAACCAAAAGTATACGCAGTAGCTCTCGCTCAGTGTAGATCTAGCTAGCTTGGAGCTGACCTGGTCGGGCTTGATGTAGACGACACTTCCTGGGGAGCCCTCAAGTCAACACCCGTTCTCACCTGCAAATGGTCACTTTGACGACACTATGGGAACCTAGCTAGAGGCCTCAGGACGGAGATGCATTTGATCCTCTCGGGGAAGAGGACGGTGGCTTCACCAACTTCACCAGTGGCAAGCTTTTTCAGAGCCTCACGATGAATTTGTACTGTATGTCCTGGTGGTAGCAACTGAAAACTTGCCAATGAACTGCCGTGTTTTATTTTACGAGTTGTACCGGTACAGTACCCACCTTCTAAAGAAACTAAGCACGTCTCAAACGTCAGACACATCATTTTCTTCCACCAGCCACCACTCCGATCTCGGATCCTAGCTGGCAGCGCCCTCCAACAGAACAAGGGGTGTCTGCTATTGCTCCACTCGACTACCTATTTGTCCTTTACTATGCCTTGCTACTCGAATGCACCTGTTCTGTTGCTGCTGCTAGTCCTATCTTTATCAGGACAGGCCTTTGCTTGGCAGACCCAACCAAGATGCCAGCATATTCGAAGAAGCGAGAAAAGATTTCTGGACTCCTCGAGCAAACTGCAGCTCTGCTCGGCAGTGGATCAGAATCAGGGTGTTGGGACTCAATCTAGATGGAAAGATGTGGTCAAATTGGACTTGAATGACAATGCCGTTCCCCGTCTACAGCAGCAACTGCACCAACAACAATCAAATGATTCTCTTCTGGACAACAAATCAGACGAGCCAATAGCTCTCCAGGTAGAGGGGTATCTCACATCACAGCGAGGCTTTGGCAATTCCTTTTGTTTCTTTGATATTTCTCGAAGGGGTGTACAAGTTCCAGTGCAAGCCATGTTCAAACGGCAAGCCTTTTTGTGCAGCAATTTCGATGGATTCATGAAAAGTCTGGTGCCCGGTGTACGCCTTTGCATTACTGGTCCAGTGGCTCCCACCAGGAATCCGGGAGAGGCATTGATATTGGTGCAAGATATGAAGATACAGGGACTACCTCACAACCCACAGCATGTCAGGAAACTGCTTCGGTTGGTTAGCGAGGGCTTGTTGGATGCCAGTGATCTGGCCAAGGCGACTCAGGTAGACGCCACTGAGCTGGCCAACGAGATTGAACAAGCGACGAGGAGCCAAACTCCACCGTCGCCCAAGGCTTTTAATGGCTTGGCCAAACGCATTCTACTGGATTTAAAGGAGCAACATGACAACGACGAGGCATATCCATGTTTTGCTTCAGATCACAAGTACACGACAAATTTGCCGTTGGCTCCCCCCGATATCCGACAACCTCCTCCTGCGTTCATTTCAAACATCCAAGAAGAATCCTATTCCAAAGAAGATCACGACACGCTTAGAATAGTCTCGGAATCCATGTCCGTGCAGGATGTTCTACTAGAGCAAGACGGGCGCTTGCAAAACAGTTTTGATGCTGCATCAAAGAACTCTGTATCAACCACCACAATTGACATGGTCGGGTGGGTTCAAAATCGTCGGCGATTTCGGGATTCTGTCACTGTCTTGGAAGTGGTTGACAGCATGGTTCCAGTGGGTGCTGCTGCCGACAATATTCCTGATCAGAACCTTGCTGAGGATCAAATTGATGCCCTATGGAATCAAAGGCTGAAATGCGTTATAAATCCACAGGTTCTGTTCTGCCAAAACTCCACACGGGCAAACATGTATGGCCAGTTGCTCGCTCCAGGCTCCCAAGTGAGGATGGTGGGATCCATTGTGGCGACAGCAGCGCATGAGAAAACCGGTAACAGCGTACCATCGGTCATGTGGGTACAAAATGTGGAGTTGTTGCACTCCAGCTGGCGACCGAGCTCTGTTCAGTATCTGATAGAACAAGCAGTCGCACAAGAAATCAAGCTGATAGAAGCTGCTCAAGCTCTCAAGATACCAAACGAGAAAATGGGCAGCATAGTTGCTATGAATGAAGCGACGACGAGGGAGTGGGAAGCTGCCGAGATCTCGAGAAAACTACAACAGCAAGCGATGGACCTATCGAGGCAGGTGGGTCCAGAAGCTCTCAAAGTTATTGATTGCTACGCATACCTGCGAGAACAGTATCCAATTCACGACGTTGCGGATAACCCGAAAGCTGCTCTAGAGGCCACTGACTTTATGTCGAATCGAAGCAATCGGTGGAAGCGAAAAAAAGAACCCCAATTGGATTGCATGTCCCAACAGGTAGTTGACGTTTTGCAGCGTCGCCACAGCAGCAACGATACCATTCGAATCCTTGATTGCGGGGGAGGCAAGGGATTTCTGGCCAACCACCTGGCGAGGACTCTCGGGAATTTGGGATTTGATGTACGGATTCTAGTTGTCGATGTTGCCGAGAGCGCCATCAAGAATGGAAGAAGGCGGACGGAGAATCAAAATCTGACCGATATTGTGGAATACGTTTTGGCAGACGCCAGCACCGTCGACGTGAGCAGCTACATTGATGGCGTGGACCTCGTGGTGGCACTTCATGCATGTGGTGCTTTGACGGATGTTGCCTTAGGACATGCAATCAACCACGAAGCATCGTTCGTTATCTGCCCTTGCTGCTTTTGTTCCAATCCGAGCTTACGAGTACCACACCAAAATCGGCGAAATGCGACCCAAGAATCGAAGAAGCTGCTTCCGGTGGATGAATGGTTGAACATCGACTCTCGACGATTCGATCTATTGAAGGGTCTGGCTGAGCTCCAGAGTGATATTACGTTGTCGAACCAAGCGGTACATACGATTTGCGGGATGCGTCTGGCAGCAGCTGAGCGAAACACAGCGGTCCCAATGAAGCTATCGCTTCGAGCATTCCCTGTCGCTTTCTCTACTCGAAATTTCTGTCTTATTGGAGAGACAAGATCATAGAAGGTCCGGTGGAAAAGCAAAGAAAAGGAGACCGAAACAGTGTTCTGCTGGTGAGTACTCAATTATGTGAGGGTCGCTCCTGGAGGGCAACTACATTGAGTCTCAGGCGCTACCCGTATCAGAACTATCCCAAACGGTAGCACGGTACTAGCTAGTACCTTTGAATGGTTGAAGCTTCCAACCCTCTGCTATCGGAGGGCACGTCCGTGCCTATGCTCTCCTCCAAACTCCCGATCCCAAATGCTGTGGCTACCCGATACCGTACCGGTTACCGGTGGTACGCTGTACCAGTACATACGTACCGTACCTAACCAGCTGCGGCGAGTTTTGGATGTTGCTTTTGGGCTTGCGCGCTACTAGGTATCGCTCCCAAATCCTGAAGCCCAAAAAGAAAGATCTTCAACGCAGAAACGGTACTGTATCAATCAAGGGCACATCACGTGCGAGACGCAAAGCAGAAAGAAGCATAGTGTCCGAGATTAAAAGAGAGACGAAAGCAAGCTTGCACAAGAAGAGCCGAAGCGAAGAACCTGACTCTGGCGACCTTATTAATCCATAGTCTTCTGGGTTGGTAGCCTACCAACAAACAGCATCCTCTTAGTTAGAAGCGGTAGCAATCATCAACACTTGACTTCGTCTCTTCCACTTCCTACACTGTAGAACCAACCGAGAAGAAGAGGGTTCGCAAAAATGGAGGATCTTCCTGATAATTTTACTGACAGGCCTGATGCTTTTATGGGAGAATCAGGTTCAACGTACCTACAAAAGCCACGACGAAACTCTGGGACTATGGTTACGGAAAAACTCTCCGCGCTGAATAAACAGAACGAGACTTGCCAAGCCGGAAATGACGCTTCCAAAGTGCGAAGACATTCTGAGTACCCAAAGACAGCCAAAAAGTTGGATTCGGGGTCGATCATTAGCGACAAAACAGAGTCTACCCAGTCAACCGTCGATACCCAAAAGAGCCCAACATTGGCCAACCGACAGAAAGTCAGCCTGCAGCGAGAGGATGCCAAATTTATGGCCGAGCGACCGGGAGATTGGCTTAATGGAGGCGAGGGGGGAGAGGCCATTGTCGAGAGCTACATGCAAAGCCCAAAGACGAAATTGAGGTCCTCTTGGCTAAAAAGCAGCGGTGACACAAGCCAGAGTCTGCGTGATTTGACGGCTTTGCCTTTGGCTGATGATAAGCACGACAAGCTACACGCAAGCGAATCAAAGCTCAGCTCGGAACCAGTTCAACGTCGTAAAACGAGTTCAAAGGTGATGGAGAAGCTATCAGCTCTCAACCAGCAGAATGAAGAAAATCACCATAAGAACGAAGGACTTGCAGTTCACAAGGGCACAAAATCAGCAAAACCGCCACGGCCCAAAGCCAAGAAGGCAGATCAAAAGGGAGGAGAAAAAGGACAATCCACTCCAACATCTAGCAAAGAGAAGGTCAAGTTCCAGCAAAATGAACACCTGTACATGGCAGAAAGGCCAACAACCTGGAATGGAGGTGAAGGTGAAGAGGTGGCGCACTCCTATCTGCAGAAACCAAAGACCAAGCTCAAGGACTCTTGGCTCAAGGATGGATCTGGAACTGGCATGAGCCAAAGCATGAGAGATTTATCCACTGATGGAAAACAGAATGATGACATGAATGCCAGTGACTCACAGCTCTTTTCGGCAAGGAGAAGACAGACCAGCCCAATGGTAATGGAGAAGTTGCTTGACCTCAACAAGCAAAATGAGGAGAACCACAAAAAGAATGAAGAAATTGATCCTTGGGTTGCGAGCATTGGCAAGAGTCCACCAGCCAAAGTTTGGAAGCCCCCAAAGAAGGCTGACGAGGCCCATGAAGAAGCTAAGACAGATCAGGTCTCTCCAAAAGCCAGCAGCAAAGACAAGGTCAAGTTCCAGAAAGATGAAAACTTGTACATGGCAGAGAGACCAACTACCTGGAACGGAGGTGAAGGTGAAAAGGTGGCGCTCTCCTATCTGCAGAAACCAAAAACCAAGCTCAAGGATTCTTGGCTCAAGGGTGGATCTGGAAGTGGCATGAGCCAAAGCATGAGAGATTTGTCGACAGATGAAAAGCACAATGACGACATGAATGCCAGTGACACACAGCTCTTCTCGGCAAGGAGAAGACAGACCAGCCCAATGGTAATGGAGAAGTTGCTTGACCTCAACAAGCAAAATGAGGAGAACCACAAAAAGAATGAAGAAATAGATCCTTGGGTTGCGAGCATTGGCAAGAGTCCACCCGCCAAAGTTTGGAAGCCCCCAAAGAAGGCTGACGAGGCCCATGAAGAAGCCAAGACAGAGCAGGTCTCTCCAAAAGCCAGCAGCAAAGACAAGGTCAAGTTCCAGAAAGATGAAAACTTGTACATGGCAGAGAGACCAACTACCTGGAACGGAGGTGAAGGTGAAGAGGTGGCGCTCTCCTATCTGCAGAAACCAAAGACCAAGCTCAAGGATTCTTGGCTCAAGGGTGGATCTGGAAGTGGCATGAGCCAAAGCATGAGAGATTTGTCGACAGATGAAAAGCACAATGACGACATGAATGCCAGTGACACACAGCTCTTCTCGGCAAGGAGAAGACAGACCAGCCCAATGGTAATGGAGAAGTTGCTTGACCTCAACAAGCAAAATGAGGAGAACCACAAAAAGAATGAAGAAATTGATCCTTGGGTTGCGAGCATTGGCAAGAGTCCACCAGCCAAAGTTTGGAAGCCCCCAAAGAAGGCTGACGGGGCCCATGAAGAAGCCAAGACAGATCAGGTCTCTCCAAAAGCCAGCAGCAAAGACAAGGTCAAGTTCCAGAAAGATGAGAACTTGTACATGGCGGAGAGACCAACTACCTGGAACGGAGGTGAAGGTGAAGAGGTGGCGCTCTCCTATCTGCAGAAACCAAAGACCAAGCTCAAGGACTCCTGGCTCAAGGGTGGATCTGGAAGTGGCATGAGCCAAAGCATGAGAGACTTGTCTACAGATGAAAAGCACAATGACGACATGAATGCCAGTGACACACAGCTCTTCTCGGCAAGGAGAAGAAAGACTAGCCCAATGGTAATGGAGAAGCTGCTTGACCTCAACAAGCAAAATGAGGAGAACCACAAAAAGAATGAAGAACTGGACCCTGGAGCAGTCAGTGTGGAAGCAACCAAAGTGTGGAAGCCTGTCAAACAATCAAATACAGCAGACGACGAGGAACAAGGGGCACAAGATGAATCAGGAGGTCAGTCGTATACGCCCAACAACCAGGAGAAGATTAAGCTTCAGAGGGAGGATGTTGCCCACTTGGTTGCCAGGCCTGTTGCGTGGATGGGTGGTGAAGGAGAAGAAGCACAACCATATTCTCTCACACATGCAAGCCCCAAGGCCAAGCTCAAAGATTCGTGGCAAAAAAGTGACGCCAGCGGTGGCAAAATGGAAGGCCTGAAGATTGACTCTTTGGTAGATTCTTGAAGCTGGCTTGCTAGCTAACTAGAAGGGTGACAAAGAATCAGGCTGGATACACACTACATCAGGGCAGTAAATAATACACTAATGCACGTTGAAACTCACACAGAAACTAGCTACACTCCTCCCTTGACATTAAGAGAGTCGAAGATAAGATGTCGAGTACTGAGATTTGCTAAAATGTTAAGATAATTGAGACACTCAGATCGGCACTAGAGCTAAGATAGCCAGTAAGCACTCTCCCTTGGGCACATAGGAGATTGAGAGATGATACAATGACACTTTTCTACAACAAAATGCTTTAGAAACAGGTACCAAAAGTAAAAAATTTCGCCTCCGGCGGATGATACACTGCTCTTTCCTCTCTTCTCCTAGGGGTAGACTATGTTCGGTAAGGTGGATATCAGAGTAGCAAGGTTGGTATGTACCATACTACTAGTATGGTCAATAGAAATGCCAAGAAAGCTAAGATGTTGCCTTTGGACCCTGAATTTTAACAAAATGCTAAGAAGATTCTCAGTGCAGATATTTGAGTTTTTGCTAAGATGCCTTCAGGATTCAGGTGAATTTAGAGACATCTTAATATCAAGGGAGGAGTGTAGAGCATTATGATGTAACGCAGGTCGAGGTGGGCTCCGTGAGTTGAGTTGACTCCAATCAAGACCACACTACGAACTGCCTCTGCAATGCAAACCCTAACGAAGATCCCAGTCTTCCTCGTCCTCTTCTTCTTCTTCGAAATTCAAAGCATCCAATTCGGCATCCAGATCTGCGGCATTGAGATTTTCTCCCTCCTCGTCCTCCACTTCGAGTCCTTCGTAGCCCGTCTTTTTCTGTGCCAACTGCGACAAGGTTGGCAATTCCTTGTCTGCCTTTTTAAGATCCATTTTGGGTTTATCTGCCTCTTCGGGCGGCGCTCCTCGTTTGGCGACACCACTGACCCGTAGGATGCTCACCAACTCTCGCATGGCGGGATGCATATTGGCCAGACATGCTCGATTGCTTCCCTCGGGCGACCGGACTTCGTCCAATGTTTCGATGTCTCGCATCTTGACGGCCCGGAACAATTCTTCGGACAATTTGCATTCGCGAGAATTGAGGTAATGCGATTTTTGGCAGTGAATCGACAAGAAATTTTGTTCGGCCGCAATGGGATCTCCCATGGCCAACGTGAGCACGGTTTCCATGCAATAGCTGCGCGACAGTGTCAATGTGGAAATTCCATCTCGCGACAATAACGTGGAGGATGCTCCCGCGGCATACAATGCCGATGCATATTCTCCGTATCCGACCAATAGATCAATGACATCCCAGATGGGTTCGTGTGAATAGGCTCTCGAGACAATGTGATTTTTGGCCAATTCGAGAGTTTCGGCGGAAGGTTTGGTGGCAATCTCGTCACTATCGGGGTCAATAAAGGCGGATACTCCAGTCTGTCGATAGCGGCAGTAGGGATTGAGTGGATCTGGTACAAAGGATTCCACGGCTTCTTCCAATCCTGACAGCGTATCCTTGGACAATACTTCACTGTTATCCTGATGCAAAAAGGCGAGAGCACTTTGGACCATGCTGGCGGCTGCCTTGGCGGGTTCGTTCATTTGTCTCCAAGCTTCCGCGGCATTTTTGTGGTATTGCGATCCATCGCGGCGCTTTTGTTCGAGTGTGTCTTCTACGGCTTCCGATAACATTAATAATTCTGCCGCTCGAGCATATTCTGCGGCAGCAGTGGCAAAGGCACCCACTTTCATTTGACAGTCGGCACTGGATACCCGATAAAGTCGTTCCAATCGTTCTTCGCCCGCTACCTGATAGGCGTCGGCCGCTCGTTTGTAGAATGTACTGGCCATGACGGGGTCTTGTTTCTTGAAGAACCCCGATTGCATGCACTTGTTGGCTTTCTCTTTGTACTCTTGCGCTTCTTTCATCTTGGCAGCCCTGGCTTCTGGAGATAACATGGACGCCTTTTTCTTGTTCTTGTCGCGCTTTTCTTTCAGACCGCCATATGCATAACCTTTGGACGAAGGTGCCGTGGATTGCGTAGATTTCTTTGGGGGGGCGCTGTTACTACTGGCACCACCTCCACCGCCCGCATTGCCAAAGAGGGCATCTCGGTTGCTTGCCGCATTCTTCTTGTGCTTGGGGCCTCCTCCTCCTCCTCCTGCACCACCAAACAGCGCGTCTCTGTTCGCAGCGGCGTTCTTCTTGTGGCTCATTGTTGACTTGCTGGCTATACTATTCTGTCTATCCTGTATTTGGACTTTCGTTGTCTTCTACGATGTATGCTACCGTATGACTTCTGCCCTCTAAAACGATTGATTGACTGGAAGCACGAAAGGTCACCGTGATGTCCTTTCGTGTCACGAAAAAAGAATCCGTTGAACATCTACGCAAGGGCTAGGGTTTCGCATGGCAAATCACCTCCGATCCTTTGAAGGGAGTGATGATGAAGATGCAGCTTGTTGTACGGTACAACTGTACATGTAGCTAGCTAGCTCTAGCTAGTAGTAGCTATCTCAAGCATCATCATCATGACTTTCATTCTCTATATCCCAAGAAGCAGAAATTGCCTTGGGATTGTTGTCCAGACTATGTATCCCATCTCAGCACTTTGTTGTTCAGATACCGGTACGGTACAAACAGGAGGATGACAAGAGCTTGAAGAAAGTAGATAGATTTACTTTTTGGTCATTTTGATCTTTCCTCCAACCATTTTCAAAGCGGGAAGACCATGAATCTGCGCTGTCCTGGCAAATTGGGATTGGCAGGAGGGACACTGCCAAGCATAATCCTGAGGAAACATCATGTCATCCTGCAGTTCGGCTCTGGCATTTTCGAGGACACCCGCCGAGTCTTCTGCAATTCGTTCTATATAACACTTGACGAGATTGGATTTGGTGCCATTCTTCTTTTTGTAGCGAAACAACCGTGCTTGACATTTGGCACAGTTCACACTGACAGTACGGTACGAATCCACAACGGACCCTCGTTTAGGTTTGGCTTGGAGAGCAGTGGTAGAGTAGTACCGGTACAACTGCTCACTTTGTTTCTTCCTGTGGAGCTGGCATGCAGCAGATACATGCACATGTGCCGATAGTGGTTTTAGACGAGACAATCTGCAACCGCCAAAGATTGTTGTCGCACCCTTCTCATTCCTGCTGATGCCACCAACATCCGCAACTGTTACAATTGGTCTTCTAACAATAGGACTGAACGAAGCAATCAGGGAGATTCTAATAAGCATCAGGAATAGGGGAATGAGCCAAGCCGTCATGTTGGAAGTGATGGCTGATGCCATTTTGCCTTCGAGCATCGACGTCGTGATGCCCAAAGAAAAATGAGGGTTGCCTTCTTCAGGGTTAGGGCTCTTACGCCATCAGCGTCATTGGCTGTTCTCTTTCATTTTCAAAAAACTTTTGCCGGACCTTCGCTTCGTATGCTACCGTCGTATGCTACCGGTATGCATAGATCTCCTGTACAGTACAGTTTTGTCTTCATTATTTGAACACCACCTTACCTTATTAGATCTATCGTACCGGCGCAACTAATAATCATAGCAGTACAGCACTATTTGCTACGGTACCTGGTAGTTATTCATTTCAACAATGGGCTTTGAAGAGTTGGAGTTTGTGGATGAGCCGGTGGACAAGAATCTGACCTGCATCATTTGCTTGTCGGTGATGAAGGCACCCACCACAATTTGTCCCAACGGACATACCTGTTGCGCAGATTGCATTGCCATTGCCCAAGCTCAAGATCATCATGAGTGTCCGGAATGCCGAGAGCGTCTGCTGGAGAACAAGGTATTGAATCGACCCTTGCAGTCTATCATCATGGGACTACGCGTCAAATGCCCCAACATGCGAGATGTGTATGTGGACAAGAGCAAAAACAACAATCCAAAGCGGACAAGTCGCAGTGGAGATGCCTGTTCATGGGTAGGAACCTTGTCGGATTTCTTGGTCAGCCATAATAAAGAAGGAGGCTGTGAGTTTGTCAATATCAAATGCATATGTTGTGGTATGAGAGTTTTCAAAGTCGACTGGGAAGAGCACCAGAAAACCGAATGCCGTCGGCCCTGTACCATGTGTGGAGCTATTATCCAATCCTCTCAGATAGACCATCATACCAAGAACCAATGCCCCTACCGAGTGATTCAATGCAGTCTCTGCAATCTCAAGGTTATGGCATGTGGATGGAATCTACACGTCGAAAAAGTATGTCCCAACAAACTAGTTACGTGTATATGGTGCCAATCCACCATGCCGCGCAAGGAAGTGGGCACAGCCGTCCGTGATGAGCAGCAAGAAAACCAATACTTCTGTACGGGCCATCTGGCCCAGTGTGCTCACATGGAAGTTTTCTGTGAATACCATGCCCTGGGGTGCACAGCGCATCAGATGAAACGAATGGATCTGCCAAAGCATCACAGGGACAGTGTGGACTACCACGTCCGACTGTTGGGACCTGCACTGCGCAACCTGCAAGATGGTTGTCAGTGGATTCAGAAAACAGTGCAATGGGATATTGGACCGCAAAAATTGCCCCATGTTCTAAGTGGCGTCGGAGTCGAAAGTGAAACCATTCCTGTTGGCGCCATTTGCAGCGTCAACTTCAAGCTGCTACAGGGCTTGGATGGATCCATAGAAGCCAAATTTTGCACGCACGCGTCTAAGTGGAAGACAACAAGTGCCCCAATTGTGGTTGATAAGGTGGTTTTCGAGTCCTTGTGGGGAGACCATGTGTGTCGTCTGGAGGGTGAGAGAACCATGGAAGTTGACCCAGACAATCGCAATCTGTGGTGCATCGCAGGCACTCTTCAGCTGGAAGTTCGTAACAACGAGGGTGCGACAACGTACCGTGCCTGTCGCTATGAAGACTTGATCCAAACCACGGATCAAGATCGAGTCTACAGTCTGGAGGTGCAGTTCCGTCTTCGGGCTGCACCCACCAAGAGTGTCATTTCGTGTGTCTGATACCGTCCTTCTCCCTGAGCTGCTCTGTGATGTAGACCATTGAAGACAAATCCTTGTCTAGCTAGCTAGTGCATTAATCTACTGGTCTATTATTATCACTTTTAATAATTGCTTCTAGCTAGCGGTGAAGGTCAGAAGCATGTTTCTGGAACGCTTGTTGCGATTGCAAGTTCTGTTTCTCCATGCTATGGCCAGACACGAGCTCTTGTGTTTTAATTTCCGTTCCTCTGTGCACTCCCTTTTTCGGCTTTGTTATTGTGAAGAAGGATTCCTGCTTCACATCTGACTTCATCTCCGAGAGCTGTTTGCAAAGCTTGAGCCCGCGGATTCGATTCGATTCCAGCCTCTCCAGTGCGTGCAAGATACCGGTATGCATTCGTGTCACCCTCATGTGCTTGCGCGCGCATGATGTCATCCATTCGCCTTGCTATTGCAACTTGTCGAGTTTGTCCCGGTCAGCTTGTCGAGTAAGTTTGGCCGCATCATCCTTGCTGGAGGGTTTTTGTTCTTCTCCCAAGTCCATCAAGGCGTTGGTGGCGGCAGCTGCTGTAATTAATCCAGCCCCAACCAATCCCAAACTGCTGAGACTTTCTCCTAACAAGACGTTGGAAAAGGCAGCTCCGTACACTGGATCCATGGCATAAATGACGGATGCCCGCTCAGCCGAAACTTCTTTTTGCGACAATGTTTGTATGTAATTCGCCAGAGCCGTGGTGACGGCACTCAGATAGAAGAGTTCCCAGGGATGAGATTTGATGATGTGCATCAACTGTGGAACGAGTTGTACTGTGTTGTCGTCTCCAGTTACAGCGAAGGACCAAATGGCGGACAAGAGCGTGACCATCCAGAGACACGCAGCATTGAGAGCTACGGAATTGTTGTCACCAACAGCATTGGCAGCTGTATCGAGTCTCAAAATGTACATGGCCGAAGCAGCCGCCGCAGCCATGCTCCAGAGGTCTCCTTGGTTGAGACTCCAAGAGGTGCCGTCGTATGCCAAGAGAGCCGTTCCACAAAAAGCCGTGAGGGCGGATATCCACGTGGGCAGACTGATTTGTCTGCCAAACAAGAGGAATGCGAAAAAGGGTACAAACTTGACATTGAGATAGAGCAGGAATCCCGAACGTTGAGCCGTGGTAGTGGCCAACCCAATGGCTTGAAAGGCAAATCCGAGGAACATCCAGAATCCCATCTCGGCTCCCCATCGAAGAACAGTGACGGTCCCATTCGTATGAGCCGAATCTTGTAGCTGTAGATTGTTGTCAAAATTGATTGCATTCTTGCCTTGCTGATGATCAGGATGTTCTTCTTGCGATGTATTGATCCAGAGCATCGGGACCGTTGCGATAATAGCACCAATAGCAAATCTGAGCAAAGTAAAGGGACCTGCTTGGGCATCGTCCACGACCATTTTGACGACTGCATGTTGGGATCCCCAAATAATGGCGACCATATTCAATGCCAAAATGGCATTGGGTGTCATCCCCAGAAACCCCGACAACATGCTTGGGTCGGTGTTATCAATTGTCAAGGATGCCAGTGTTGCATCAGTAGTAATGGATGCCATGTCTTCATCGTTTCTGTTTCTCTTGGTTATCGCATCCACGTCATTGCAGAGGGCAAGAGAAGAAGAGGTATCGGAAAATTCTGTTTCCGTGACATTATTCTCGGGATGGCCTTGATGCAGCTGTTGTTCCTGGTGATCCAAGGTTACTTTTGCAACGATTGAGGTTATTTGTCTTCTTCTTTTTGCTTGGAAAGTTGATTGTCTCGTTGGCTTCGGGAATTCATCGACTCTGGCCACATTCGATGGGGAGTATGGGAAATAGCAGTGATGTCCAGCACCAGTTGCCACAGAAAACCCTGCTATCACGGGAGCTTGCACTGAGACTAATACCAACAGCAGAAGGTTCGAAAAAGACCTCATCTATTCAATATCAACGTCCACACATGGAAAAACGAAGACAGCCTTCATTATAATGAGCCCATTGGGAATGCTAGCTAGAATGGTCATCGATGCATTGAGTGTTGACAAAGTCGTTTGTTGTGGTGACAAAGAAAACAAAAGAATGGGAATGACGTCAGTGAGAGAGAAATAAGCCAGGTGGAATTGTTAGAAGATCCTGCTGCATCCAGAACTCCATTAGTTCCTATCCGTACCGGTACGGGTACGGTGGCGACATCGTTTCAAATTTTGAGACCCAGGATGGCTTCTACCGGTACTAGTACAGTATCCAAATGCATAAATGAAATTGTTTACAGGCTAATCAATAGTATACCGGTACCGGTAGGCACCCCTGTTTGCTAGCTAGCTACCGCTTCTCGTTGTCGAGAATTGACAGGGCTTCATCAGCATAGAACAAGAGTTTCTCCTCGAATTGCTCCACCTCAGACCCTTCGCCAAAGTCCAGTTCCTCATATATACTGGGATTTTTTGGATAGAAGCACATGCACAATCTCCACAGGCTGGGCCACATCTCAGTATGGTATTCAGCCTCAGAGTTGCCATTTTTAAACATCAATCCCTTTTCCCACACCCGCTTGAGAGCTTTTCTGCTACCAATCTTTGCCATGTTCCTATGAAAGAACAGTGGGTCCCCCGCCGGGTCCGGTTGTATCATTGTTTGACCACATACAGCATCGCTTCTCATCAAAGGCGGAGCTGCATAACCAGCATAACCTGGTGGTTTCTCAATGTAGTGGAATGGAGTTTTGGTCGCGTGAAAGGCAAACTTGAAGAGATCCTTATCCCCCAAAAGAATATCCAATGGTTGAATGATTTCTTTGAACGTCAAGGTCAAGAATAGCAGAGCATGGAGCGCTTTCTTGGTCCTTCTTCGATCAATAACAAACTGCCCAGCCTCTAGCTCCATTTCATTACGAATTGGTGAGTCAGGTGGTATATCAAACAGCTCCCACGCCAATGAGTGCTTGGTGATGTAGAAATCGTTTTGTTGGGGCTTCCAATAGTCCTTCCAGAACATGGAGCCAGTTTGTTCGAACTCCGCAGTTTCAAACAGAAAGGAGGGATCTCGGAAAGGAAAATTATCACTGTCCAACCATAAAACCTGATCAAATTGGCTGTAGACAATGCTGTATAGCTTTGACATGTATGATTTGATTGAAGTATCATGGATCGTTCGCAAATTGATGTCAGGCAAGTCCAACAACTGTCGAACAACTGGGTCACTCTTGGTGACTTCTCCAGCTAATGACCACAACTCAATGGGTAGGTCACAGCCATGTACATCTCTCAAGATTCGGACAATGGAATAAGCACTTGGCAGCACCTTTCCAAAAACCTGCATGACGATACCCCTGGAAGGCACTGCATATCCAGAAAATGCCATTGGTTCAGTGGGTTTGAAGTTCATCATTCTGTTTTTGTACTTCAGAAAGGAAGCTGCCATATCACAAGAAAAGGAAGCTGTGAACTTGGCAGTCCGTAATGGGTAACCCTCGTAGCAACCTTTTTGGAAGACTTTGACCATTTCTCCTGTCTCTGTTTGCATCTCACAATAGCCAGAGCCCCCAGCTAGAGCAGGCAACTTCTTAGCACATGGCCAATCCCGATGAAAGAAACCCTGCAGAGATGGCGTCCTTTTGTTGCCAACGTGTGGTCCATCAGGGGTACAACCGACAGTAGCACGCCATGATATGCACTGTAAATTGTCAATATGGGCGTCACTGTTTCGGTTGAACTCAGTTTCCAATTCATCCACAAAAGGAAAGATGGCATTGCTGTTGATGTTATACCTACTGTCGAGAGATGCTCCTGGAGTTGGCAATGGCTTTCTCATGGCTGATTGGATTAGACACCAGCACATGAATGCGATGGTCGCCCATGCTATCCTTCGATATCTTCCAGAATAGTAGTTGCCAGCAGCAACTTGTCTCCGTTCTTGATGGACGTCATCCTTCCTGTCAGCGTCATCGTCCTTGGTCCTTGGTTCTTTTTTCATAGCAATTTTGTCTCGGGCCGGCGATCGAGATCTGGCACCATTCGTAGGCCGAATAATAGAGGTGCGTTCTGAACATGCGCTACTGGCCATGACAACGATGGTTGGTAACAAGTAATCCAATCGCTATGATATCTCTCTTGTGGTCGTTTGGCAGATACAACATGCAGTTGGCATTGTTGACAGAGATCACCGCAGTAGTACTGACAGGTTTGCTGGAAAACCTGCATGTGTACAAAGAAACTCCATCTTTTGCTGGGAACACAGCTTCGCTACAATGTATTGTTCGCCTCCCATCTCCATTCAATGCTTCCAGCTCTCACACCAGAACTTGCGTGGTGTTATGTATGACAGGTCTTCTAAAGGACCCTGTGAGAAAGGTTCATTTCCTGGTGTGTCTGAGAAATCTCATTCTTGATGACATTGTACATGTACGACTGTACCTGAAACAGGTAACGTTAACCCTACCGTTCGGATTCCACGTTCCAAAGCCGTTAGAATGTCAATGCCACCGCCAGCCTAACATTTTGCGCCCTTTGCCATCCGAATGATGAATCGAATCCGTCCAATGTCAATTGTGACAACGGCGCGAACATAATGATCACAATACTGTACATGTAATACTGTACAACAATGCACGATGGACAGCAGCAGAATGCAGATTCCGCTCCGCAACACTACCGACAACAGCAGCAACAAGAAGCGCATTAGTTTCGCTAAAGATATAGACTTTACGTCTGAGAACAATAAGGCACAGCGTCGCTTGAGAAAGGTAGAAAAACAGAAGGTGAGTCGAGACAAGTTGTTGCTAGTAGCTGCTCCGCAGCTGACAGCACCTCATTCCTTTCTTCTGTTTCTTTCCATTCGATTAATTGTTCACAGAAAATGAAGGCCGGTAAGAAGATCCCAGTGATCTTCAGTGTGTTATTGTTTTATTGTAACTGTTTTGCGGGCCGCAGCAGCAGCAACAACAACGAGAACTCCCTCACAAACCATGGTGTCACTAACACAACTATTTTTGTTTTCTTATTGTCGCCCGCGCAGACCTCGCTACTCTCTTCGACCAATTGACCGACCCCTTGAAGGCTCAGAGTGTGTTCCATTGGTATTCGTCGAATACCGTTTTGCTTTGAATTTGAACTTCATGTTGGGCCAGCACGGCATCGCTCAAGGTCCTGCAGTCGATCCAGGTCCTCCACCGACTTTGACACGAGCTGGCCAGTTTGAGCTACTCAGCCGTCTTGATCAATTGTTGGCCCTTGACAATACTGCTATTCAGACATTGTCTGATCCATTGTCTGCTTGATGGGTATTTTGGTGGGGTCTGGCGGTTGGAACGTTGCAGCTCCTGGACTTACCAATCCTTTGGTGACACCCGATAACACACCTGAACGGGCAGGAGCAGCCGACGGTGGTGGTGGTGGAGCCTCGGCTGGTGGTGAGAGTTGAGGGGCTACTATGGTCTGTGCACTTACAACGGGCACTGGTTTCACTTGCTGGTCGTCTACGGACTACTACTTGATTGGGGGGATTAGATTAGTGAGGTTGCCGGTGATATTTGACATTTTTTCTAAAGTTTATCAGCCCGAAAGCGTCTTTTAGTGTGGTACATGTACGCTTTGAGCAGTCTACTCTCACTTTTATCAGGAGGGGGAAATTCTGGAAAAGTCATGATATAACTGAGAGTCTGATAGCATGATTTCTACTCTGCTTTGGTCCCAAACAGTGCCTGTACAGGGCTGCTATGAGCTCCTTCCTTGTGCCTACTAGTTACTACACACCTCACTATTTCTTACTGAAAAACTCAGTGAGAGTGGTGTTTCTCTTGGGACACCTAAGTTTGGCAGCATGCATTGCCTCGGCAATAGATGAACGCTTGCACCTTCAGAAATGTCCAGTTTGGAGCAACTGACTGAGACTCTCCTCTGCTTGTACAAAGGTCAAGATTTATCAGCCTCATCTCTCTCTTCTTCCAGGTACCAGGTATCAGGTACAGCATGACAAGGTCCGCATGTCCGGGTCCTTTCTATTTAAAAAAAAAAGTACCTGTGACAGGTAACGTTAACCCTAAGACTTCCATGGCTGTCTTCGCTTGTTGTAAATGGAAAAATGTCATACTGGGGAATCGAACTCCCAGACCACGACAGCTGCCAAGTGTGTAATTTAATCTTCTAACACCCTCCCAGAATTCTCACTTGGGAGCTCTAAACTGTACCCTTACGCATGGAGCTACACTCTCCTGGTGGACCCTCCCATGCTAAGCTGTACCTTCCCTGCCAGGACCAAACAGGGGCTCAACCTGGTCTCTACCCAGTACACACACTCCCTAGCAGTCTGCTCATAGCGTCCATTCTCCTCACCCTTGATGACACCATGTTGTAAATGGAAAAATGTCATACTGGGAATCGAACTCCCAGACCACGACAGCTGCAAGTGTGTAATTTAATCTTCTAACACCCTCCCAGAATTCCACTTGGG
>CAICTM010001440.1:0-29237 GCA_903772945.1 Seminavis robusta | reverse complement strand
TCCTCCTCCACCATAGCTGCCTCCACCGCTGTATCCGCTGTGAAATGGAATGAATGGGCCAAAGACAAAAAACACGTGGTATTGGTTACTGAAAAGACGTAGACAACGGCCTTTTTCACTTTGTGCTACTTACCCGCCGCTGCTGCTGCCGCCGCCGCCGCCACCGTAGCCTCCGCCTCCAGATCCTCCGCCGTAGTACGCCATTTTCAAGTCTATAAACAGTCAAACAACAAGCTCTTTCTTGGTCTTCTTTTGCCACTCGATGCGAATGACAGAAAACAATTGTAATGAATACGCCTCGTTGGAGACACGACGCAACGACGAAGAACTTGTGGTCCTGCGACGACTGGCGGTCACGTCAGCAGCGTGACTCCAAACGTGATTCGAACGCAACGATCTGATCTTTTCTTTTCCCTTTCTCAACTCTCAATTCTAATCTTCGCCCTCACCTCCCACAACTCTCACTATTGCACTGAAAAGAGGCACAACAAATGAGCGACGACAAAGACAACATGACAGATGATTGCAACCGAGTGGAGAAACGCAGCCTATTGGAATCCTCCAATGTGACTCCAGCTCCACCTTCTGTCAATCGACCGATCCCCGTTCCTTCCGTCTACCTCGACGAACGAGGGGAGATTCACAATCTCCAAGTGGGTGGCCTTCGAATCAACTTGCTCTCTTCGAAAAAAGGTGTCATGAGATCGGGAGACATTCATCAAAACACACAGCATGACTTTGTCGTCAAGGGAAAAGTTGAAGTGTGGAAGTTGACAGCCAATGGGACGCAAAAGACAATCTACCATTCCTACGACTACGTTCGCATCGAACCCTTTGTACCACACATTTTTCATTTTCTGGAAGATACCATCATGGCCGAGTGGTGGGAACCACAGGGTTTCTATGCCTGGTTCTATGAACCGTATCGAAAACTTGTGCAGCATTCTTTTCAGAGGACGTGTCCAGGACGGTTCCAGCTATGGAAAGCAGATAGCGATGATGAGGGAGGCTGCAGTTCCTCGACGGCAAGCATTGGAATTATATCACTGGCACTTGCTGCAGGTGTAACTATTGGTTACGTTTTGGGTAGACACAACAGCAGCTCTCGCTACTAAACAGATTGATTCCACATACATTTCGTCAAAGAATCAGAGTACTGGTAGGTAATACGAAACTCTGGTTAGTTTAACTTTTCGTGTTCGGAGTAGGATTCAATTCTTCAATACGTGCTGGACGTCGATCTTTGATCTGATGGCTGCTGATCTGGAAGACAACAGGTTCGAATTGAATTTCATTCGGTGTGCTGAGAGGTTACCGGTAGAGCATGATACTTCTGAATGCGTGGGAATCGAATCGGAACATGGACGAACCAAACTTTCTTCTTGGAAAGGACAACTCTCAAGTAACGTTGTTTACTGCCTTTTCTTTCCCATTACATCTCCAGCAAAGACCGAAAGGACCGATTCCAATATCCATCGAGGACTGTAGCAGGCCGCGGCATAGCCGAGGCTGAAAGACACCAACACAAAGGGCACTGGCTTGACCAGCAACGTCATGTAGGTGTAGCGATCGAAAATGGCAGAGAGAATGGACCGCGACCGACCACGACGACGCTCGAGTACCGGAACGGTCGTGCGATTGACAATGTAGGCAACGGATCCCATACCAAAGACTGACAGGTACAGTCGAAGTGGTACCTTGTCGACGGAGCGGCTCACAAAGTTCCGATTATCGCAGAGTCCCATGTGGACACCAGCCACCGAAAAAGTACCACCTAGCAAGGCCGAAGAGATCCAATTGCCCATTCTTGTACTTCTCAATAAAGCTGCTCTTTGCTCAAGATGAGTTCAATCAAGCCAATACACGGGAAAAGGCAAACTTTCTTTGCGGACCTGCAACGGAATGATCACATCATGTTCGATATTGCCAGTTCGTTTCGTTTCTTCGTCACAAGTCACCAACGGCAAAGAATTGACCCTGAATGGAAGAAACGGCCCGAGAGTAGTGTGAACATTGCAAATTGCAGCCAAAGCGAAATGTTCCTTGCTCCTTTTGATGTCTTCAGAAACCAACCTGGCAACGATGCGACGATGTTGGGGTCCACTTGTGTGGTGCCGATTACCTCCGGATAAACCCACCACCTCGGTGTCCTTGCAGCCAAGCTGCATTTGCTCACGCCTGTCATCCCTGTTTCTGGCGCCAAATCCGGCCGTCATTCATTTTTTGAATGTGAACCATCGCATTGCTGCCACAATGCCACAATCGAAGCACATGATGTCTTGCTGGCCCATGATCTTATTAGTTAGACTAGTTGCTAATATTGGTGGTGTTGTACTGTTTTATCAATGAACCATGCCCCTGTTTCCAGAGACCGACGATGGCTTTGTAGGCTACGTGGAGAAATCCCATGATCCAGGTTATAGTCTCATCTTTGCCACCATTTTATTTTGCATCATTATCTATTGCTCCCTGCCCTTTCTCGTGTCCTTGGGTTTTCGCCTGGAAATCAAGAACCAGATCAATCAAGAAAAGAGACAGCGCTGGAAGGCTCAACCACGACCACAGTCCACTAGGAGCAGCAACAACAACAACAACAATGTGCCAATCATTGCTACTTCGGAGTATGACGGCAGCGTCGATCCAATTTTCGAAGCCACAGAAGGCCCACCATCACCCATGAGTGTAGTATCGGGTCGATCGGCAATCTCTTTGACTCCCAGTGTTTCCTCCCTGGTTTCCCTGCACAGCCAGCGATCACGCAAAAGACGCCGTCGAAAGCGCCACAACAAGCGCATCATGGAGAAGAAAAATGAATGGGTAGAGTTTGAACTCAGAATGCAACGCTATGATGCCTATGCGGATAGTGTCATCAATGGCACGGACGACGCGGCAACCAACAAAGCCGAAGAGAACGCCATTGTGAAATTAAGTGATTCTCCCACCAGACGGCCAAAGAGCCGAGATCAATCGCCTGTGCGTTCTGTCATGGGGTCGCTCGATCAAGATGCCTTATCGTTTGGCGACGCCGTCAGCATCACGACATCCAGTCCAGCACGGAAAGGATACCCACCCCCGCTGCGGGACCATCTCAAAACTAATCAACCGGATGATGTCAACCCGGCTGATGAGGATACTTCCTTGTGGAATACGCTTTTGGATCTTGCCGTGTGGGATTTTGAAAGCAAACGCATCATCAAACTGGCGATTCCTTTTGCAATACAGTCACTTTCCACTGGAATCCTGGATATTATCACAGCAGCCGTGATTGGAAAGGTCCTTGGTACCAGCGAGATCTCCGCCTTTGTCACCGTGAGAGGGTTGATTCATGTTTCATCCAGCTTCTTTGGAGGGTACCATGAAAGCATTGCCGTCTTGTGTAGCCAGGCCATGGGTAAAAACAATGTGAAACTGGTCGGACACTACGTTCAGCTGTCCATGATACTCTACGTGGTCTCCTACATTCCCTTTGTGATCCTCTGGTGGGTGTCCATGCCGTCCATCCTGGAGTGGCTTGGATTTGACCAGGACACGGTTGACATTGGACAAGGATATACCCAGGTCTACTTGTTTTTGGAGCTGTTGGATGGTGTCGATGAGAGCGTTCATGGATTGCTCGATGTCATTGACTTGGAATCCTACAGCACTTTGATTGGTGTCTCGCAGGAAGTCATTACATTCCTCGACATTCTGGCAGCTACATTCATAGCCAAGCCCAGTCTCTATGTCATTGGTTTGATTGAGTTGTTTGTGTCAATCGTCTTTTTGATTGTCAATGTTGGCATCATTATCTGGCGTGGCTGGTTCCGACCATACCGAGAGGGATTGATTGGCAGCTGTGCATTGTACAACAAAACAGCTGTCAAGTTGATGTTGTCCACATCATGCTCCCTTTCCATAGGATACCTCTTGACCGATGGAGAGGTAAGATGTTGGTGCGGTTTGTTTGAGGAAAGTTTTCGAGGTGCTTACACGTTGCTGCTTTTTCACAGTGGGAAATCTTGACTTTGTTTGCAAAGTACATGGGCCCTGCAGAAGGTAAGTGACCCACAAAGCATGCTATGGATAAGATGTAAGCCCTGTTGCAATGCCAACTCATCACTCTTTGTTCTCCTCAGTGGTTGCTTGGGGCATTCTCGGCTTGATGTTTGAGACAATCGAAAGATTTGTCGAGGCAGTGGCCGACGCTAGCGAAGTTCGCGTAGCATTTCTGCTTGGGTCTGGCCAGCCTGCCAGGGCGAAGCGCTCAGCGTACAAGTCCCTCATCATGGGTGTGTTCTTGTCCTTTTTCCTCACTTCCATCTTGTTCATTGCTGGCGACAATATTGCAACTTGGTTTTCAAATGACCCGGCATTGCAACATATCGTTGCGGACCTGCTTCCATTGCTTGGCATTGGGAATGTCACACTGACCTTGTGTACAATCTGCTGGACACTCGTTGGCGCCCAAGGCAGATATCGTCTGGCTACGTGTATTGCCGCCGCGACGAGCTGGCTTGTGACTCTACCATTGGCAGCGTTGTTTACGTTTGCGTTGAATATCAATCTGCAAGGACAAACTGCTGCGGTGGTGATTGGCGACATGGTGTCAGGGACAATCTTGGCATACTTTTTGTTTCGATCGGACTGGGTGGGTTTGTCTGAAGCAGTCCAAGACGCGCACGAGGCTGCGGAAGTTGGACCCCCTGAATGGGATCAACAGTCCGCTTCTCCTAGCGTTACTTATTCCAAGCCCTCAACTCCGAAAACAGCTACCGGTAGCCCCGAAAAGGATGAGGTTGGAGATGGACTCCTCAACAGTCCAAATCTTGGCTTGCTTGGCACTCTTGCAGAGGGCAATCCAGGCGAGGAGTCGTTCATGAGTGCCAACTCTGGAGATCTAGATTTCATCACTCCTCAGGCCACTCCTACAAAACAAGAGCTTGTCTAATAAGCTCGTCAACTCGCAATCCACCATACTAGCTCAATTGAAAGGCTGCCATATGCAGTGCACTCCTCTCAGCCTCCAACACAACGCTATTCTGTTCACGTCATCTAGCTAGGAGATAATTATTTTCGGAACAAACTTTTCAGATGCGCTGATAGCAAGTCGTCATCCTCAATGTTCCTTTCTTCGCTTTTGCCGTTCAATAAGACACCGCCGCACTGTTGCAACAATGCACTACCATACATGCACAAACACTGGTCTAGCTACTAGTAGAGCTGAAGCCCAGCAAGAGCCAATTCTTGGCAGCGTTTATGATGCAAACACTACAGTGAGAGATGGTTCAGTATCATGTGCAACATGCATTTTCCAAACATCCAAATACAATACATCGCAATTCAAACAGAATATCCGTCAATGCAAAATTTTATTGGTCACACGTCGACTGTCGAATGAATGATGGCTGAGGACAGTGCTCTTTCTCTCTGGCATCCTCCACGTAGTCTCTATTAGGATCACAGTTTACGGAAGAATAGCGTCAGCGTTTTTGTATTTTTCTACTCTTGTTGTTCATCGGACGCCTCTGGATTGTCACCCTCGGGACCTTGCTCGTCTTCCTCCGGTGTGGGCTCTCCCGGCTGTTCCTCCTCGCTGCTGGGATTCGTACTACTCGTAGTAAGAGGAGGTGTCCCATGATCCTTCTCTTCTTCTTCCTGTCCAAATGACCAATTCTCTGGTGACACTGGATTCTTGCCCCCGTATTTCTCTGGCAATGCTTCTTCTGTCATGTGTTTGTAAAGTCTTTTCCGTTCTTCTTCGTTGTCGTTTGGATTGATCATATCGAATTTGGCCACAACTCGTTCGGGTAGAATGACACGTACAATACCCCAAATAATCTTGACGACAGCTGGTGGATTGCACATGAAAATGGATTCTAACATTTGGGGATAACAGTCTTCCATGACACCCATGGCATTACCATCCCGGCGACTGCACTCCCGATTGAAGTTTCCCCAACCGATGCCCTTTGCGTCCACAAAGCGGATGGATCGCGTCAACCGTCCCGTGGTGCGAGTGACATAGTCGTTCCATTGAAAGGACCATTCGGCACAGTACATGAAAATGGCCAACCAGTAGTCTTCTGTGAGCGACTCGACTGTCTTGTATTGGTCCATACTGGTTAGTTTGAGAAAGCAAATGACTCCTCTCTGTGGATCAGGATGTGTGAATATGAGGGCATCTTCTTTCCAACACTGCAAATAGTCAAAGACTTTGCCTTCTTTGACTTTATGGGGTGGTATGGCACGAATATCCTTCTCATCCAGATTGTATTCCTTGCGAAATTCGAGCGTGTGCTTGGCAGCTTTGATGGCAGGTTCCACTTTTTTGTGAGACAGAAAGAACCGCAGTACCCATAAATCGTCGTGTTTGCTTTCGTCGTAGAGAGGATCGTCTTGCAGCGCTGCTTTGATTTCACTGATTTTCTCACTGTGCTCTTGGAACAAGTCTCTGACCGTCCGTCGATCGTCGTGTTCGGTCACTTGCTCTATCGGCTCTTCCACCATTGCCACACCAATGTCTTTCATCCAAGGCCAGGAAGTCATCTTGATATAATATAAACCACAAGGTACGGTAGTCTTAATGAACGAATGATTAGCTAGCTCTGTATAGCTAGTGGTTCGTATGTTATCTGTGTTAGCGCTAGTTCCAAGGGCCGTGTTGCCCTGAACCGGGGAGGTGAGAATTCAATAGACATTGACAACATGGCCGCTTGATTCTTTCGCAACAACGGCGAGCAGGAATGACTCGAGTGAGTCCCTTATAGAAATTTCATCCTCGCAAGACTTGTTGAGTCCAATGTTGAAGTGGACTCAGTCGGAGGAGTCGGCTGAGTCACTGATTATTAGTGATTGCCAGGTGCTGGAGGGCTGTTCTGTCAAAGGCTGAGTCACCAATTCGGGAGTTGCGTGTATCCCATGGATCTTTTTTGGGACAAAGTTTATTGGACCACCTGTTCCTTGTCACAAAGTGGGACCAGACCCAAGGCCAACCTGTCATCTTCTTATCTTCTTCGCAGCAATTGAGGGTGTAGAACATGCACCAGCTGTAATCGATCAGAACTGGAGAACAAGGTCATGTCATCAAGAAGAATCGGTGCTTGGGAAGAAGGGTCAAAGCAGGTGTTTTCTCTCACGAATGATCCCATGCATCACCACTTCTGATTGTGCGACCCAGATGTTGCCAATGCTTTGCATCTCTCTGGCTTCAACTTGATGGAGTTGCCACAAACTTGCCGATTGCCGATTGCCAAGAAAAGAGTTGACACTGAAAACTTGCAACATTCCATTATTATCTACCGTCCGTATTGAGTACTAGTATTCGTCGTTTGGTACCTTCTCGTTTTTCTTGCCGCTAGATACCCCTCAGGCTACTATACTAATCTTCATTCAAGCAAGCAATAGGATGTGCCATCAGCAATCACGCAGCAGCATACCAAAGAGGCGAAGAGTGACCTTCAAGTCTAGTGTTCATGTAGTCCACAAGCCATGCTCCAAAAAGGAAGCCAAGACGCTGTGGTATTCCAAGAAGGAACTGAAGAAAATCCGATTGGGGATCCGGTGCTCCTTGAAAAACCTAGAACTCGCCATTGATGATACCAGCAAGGAGCAGTTCCAATGGAGGGGGTTGGAGCTTGTCAAGAGGGGCTGCTCGGCGCTGGAATCACAACGGATACTGATCAAGGGAGTCTTGTCCTTGCAGAAGATGCACAAACAGTTGGGACTTCGAGACGAAAAGACGATCAACCTGTTTGCAACTGCATTCAATAGGGAGGCAGTGTTGCAAGCACAAGAGACTGCCAAAGAGGACTTTGTCGAAGCCACGCAAATCCACAAGGAAGGCGAACAAAACTAGCAGAGAGCTGGAAGGCTGGAAGGAACAGTGGAGTTTGTTAGGAGTGAGTCTGAGTGCATCCAGCAAGCTGCCAGACTACCAGTACACAGCCAAGGCGAAACGGTTACTGCTCCTTGAAACCTTAATAATTAGAGAAATTTTTTCATTAGACAGAAACTTTTATGTTACGTGCCTGTCGAACCTGAGGGAGTGGAGGTGCTTGGTAAACGCCTAGCTAGTTTCATCCGAAGTTGGTTCCTGTTGAGCCTCCTCTCCATCAGCAATTGGTTCCTGTTGGGTCTCCTCTTGACTTTCCGTTGTCTCCGCTGGTTCCGCTTCAGTTTCCATCTGCTCGGGAACAGGAGATTGGCTCTCCGTCTCCACGGGAGCAGATGCTTCACTTGCCGTTGTCTCTGCTGGGGGAGCACTCCGGGGCGGTGTTTCTGAAACATGCGAGGGGCCAAAATCGATCATTGTCCCGTCAGCTGCAGGCTCGCCACTTCCTTCAGCTTTCGTTTCAGCATCGTTATTGTCGTCTTTGCCTGCATCACTCGCACCCATTGGGGAATCATCAGTGCCCTTGCCAACGCTACCCACAGGCTTCTTTCTCTTCTTAAAGGGGTTCACTCGTGCCGTCTCTTCGTCCTTGTACACTTCGTCGTCCAACTGCTTGCGTGTTCGCTCTGCTTCCTCCGCCAAATGCAGCCTGGTCTTGGTGGCAGATCGAACACGCTTGATCTCGTTCTCAAGAAGCTCCGCTTGCTTGTGCAATGCCTCGAGTCTCTCCTTCTCGCTCATGGTGTCGTCGATCTCGATAGCATCCCAAGGTTTGGGCTGGTGATGATCACCACTCTCTTCGGGCATGTTGATTTCTCCAGCCGCAGCTCTGAACGCAAGTGCCATTCCGAGAAGCCCGGACGAATCCACTTGTGCCGCTGGAATACTCATGATTCCCGCTAGCCCCAGGCTTCTGTACTCCTTATCGGCTGCCATTCTCGTCAGGTAACCTTTCACAATTGCAGTCGCACGAGCTCTCTTTTCTAAGGCAAGGGCACTGGCTCCTTCCTTTGCCTTGTCACCTTCCATCTCTTCGTTGGGCCGTCTCCGCTTGCTCTTTTTGCTCGCCGAGCGAAGTAGCTTCTCTCTCTCACGAGATCTCTTCTTTCTGCGTCTCTCAATCTCCCGAAGTTCTTTCTTCTCCTCCCGCTCTTTCGTCTTTGCCATGGCATTATCCTTCCGCTTCTTCTTTGCTTGCTCCGCCTTGGCTTTCTTCGCTTTGTCCAGTTTTTCTTTCTTCTCGGCCTCTTGTTTTTGCTTTTTCAATGCCAGCGCCCGCTTCTTTGCATTCTTCCGTCCGGTGACACTGAAATCTATCAGGCCCCTAGTTGCGATGAGCTCGTTTGCCTCCTCCGCTTCACTCAGGGTCATTCCTTCGTTGTCATTGTACACATCATCAGCCTGAGATTGAACAAGAGGGGGGAAGAAAGATAAAGAGAGAAGGTGAGCCTGCATGCAGTTCATTCGGTTCTGTGAGTTCTGCTAGTGCCAGTGGCACCAAGGCCAAAGTCAAAGTGCGGCCTCACCTCGTCATCTGACACACACAAAACAGAATAGCTGTAGTTGCCGTCTTCGCCATCTTCGTCTTCACCGGGTTCTCCACAGGCGTCCTGCAATTGCAGCTCAAACTCTTCCAGAGCCCAACCTTTGTATGAAAGAGATATGTGAGCGACATGCTGCCATCATGGTGACGCAAGTTTCTGGTGTTTGGACATAATTCATTCTCTTACCCGCTTCCTCAATCGCTGCTTGGTACTTCTTGCTTCCAACTAGTGAAGAGTTCCGGCCCCCCGCCTTCTTTTTCTTGGTACCTTGTGGTGTCTTCATGTTGGGGTCGTCCTCAGGTTCAAAACTCTCTACGATGTCGGTCTCTCGAACCCAGATGAATTCGTGGGTACCCAGGAACTCCACCAAGAAGAAACTCTGCGGATCTGCTTGGCCTAGGGTCTGCTTTTTCAAGGCTTGTTCAGCCTTGCGTTTGCCAGTCCCGAGCTGGGCCCTGAGAGCCTCTGGTAGCCTGGCTTCGTTCCTCTCCGTAAGTGCTCCATGCCAGTCCTCTTGCTGATCGGCTGGTGCGAGAATACCTAAGACCAACGCTGGCCAATACGGTTTCTTGCTGCTTTCGCGGGCCCAAATGGCAGCAGCCTGAACAGGGCAGTTATTGCAGATGATGAGGCGCCAGTCAACAAACTCGCTGCCAACGACAGATTTGCTCCACACCAATTAACAAGTCACACGTACCATGCAACCCCAGATTGACGACTGGGTCACGCCTCTGCTGTTTGCCTCGTTGATTGGAACTAGAATCTTTCCAAACAACCGGTTCATGCGGTTTCGAACGCGGAACTTGATGCCTGGATTGTTTTCAAAGACATGATCGGCCGTGTAGCAGGCTTTCAAGTCGGTGTCGAACTGCTCGACCGTGTATTCGGCCTGCTCTTCCGACAGTCTATGGAGAGTGGTGCTGACTGTATTCAGCTTCTCGACGACAATTGCCAAATCCTTTCGATCCTCCACGTCAATGTCGGCCCCCAATGGGTCGGCCCCCGGAAAGATGGGCTCTTTGTCCAAACGATCCGCGCGCCCTTGGTTGGCAATAAACTCGCGGATTCGGTTCGAGCACCGTTTCAAGCAGTTGGGACTCATACAAGTAAGGCCGGATACAATCAAGCGCTTTTTGCGATCTTCTTCGCGAGTGGCAAACGCCTCTCGAATGTGTCTTGCCGCAGCGCTTTGGCCCGACTTTCCTTTCAGAGCTTTCGAGGGCGTATCGGAAGGAAGCATAAACTCCTGAAATAGATTGTTCCAATACTCCCGAAGATGAAGCGCAATGCTGACGAAGGAGGGGACACCTTCTCTGTTGGATGGATGGGAATGATACTTTTCGGCCACAAATTTTATTAATGGACAGTGAAGTCAGGTTGAGTGTTGCATCAAAAAATGACGACCAAGCAAACACAGAAAGCAGTACCTACCTTGACGCAGTTTGAGAATATTCTCCACATGTCAAGCTGCACTTCTCTGGTGTTTTTGTACTTTCGCCTTCCAATTTTCCGACAGACTCTTCCCAGGTCAATGGGATGCGAGACAATCTTGGAGTAGGCCGTCATGAGCTCCGGGTGCAGGAGTGTCACAGGACGGCTGAATTCTGCCAAAAGCGGAACTTTACAAAAGTGTTCCATCAAATGAGTGAGATTTTCGTATTCCGCTTCGGTGACGGGAACCGTGGGATCATCCAAGCTAGGTGCATGCAAATCAATGCCCGAGCTGCCAGGAGTTGTTTTGGGGGATTTTCGAGAGCCAGCCGTGGAAGGGGATTTTTTGGGTGCAGACTTTTTCTTCTTCTTGCTGCTGGCAGGTGGTTTGACTGGTTGAGCAGTGTATTCTGGATCGGGGGTTGCCGTTGCCATGACGACATCCGCTTTGCTTCCATCAGTTGCTGACTCGGACTCGACCACCGCTTCGGCTTCGGCCACTACAGCCGTAGCCTCCGCTACCGTGTCCACATTTTCCATTTGTGTTTCGGAATCCAATTCCTGCTTTCCTTGGTCAATAGTGGCTGCAGCCAGTGCGGCCGCCATGGCCTCGGGCTTTCCACGAATCCCACCGTATTGCGGCGGCTGTGGTTGTACGGAGGCTTGTGCTACTTCTTCTTCGTCCTCCTCCTCTTCTTCTTCTTCGTCCTCCTCTTCCTCATCGTCGTCACCTTCTCCGTATTGACTGGCAATTGCCGCTGCTTGAGCCTGTGCCTGGGCTTGGGCTTGAGCTTGAAAGTCTATTTCGACGTCCTCGTCCGCATCCTCGTAGCGATTGCTGTCATCTCCACTGTCATCCGACGCCGAAGACTCGGTGGGATGAGGCATCTTGGCAGCTGTTCAGCCTGGTAATTCGAGTGATACGATAGATTGTGATAGATGACGATAGATGGAATGTGGACGGTGGAGACGTGGCAGGTTTCAAGCTATCTCCGTTGCTCTATTGATAGTAGTAGCCATGCAGCTACGGCAAGACTAGACTAATCTATCTTTGGGTGCTTGGGCGCCATGGTCGAGACAAATTGAAAACAGCAGAGCTGGTGCAAATTTAGAAAACCGCAACCAAGGTGGTTTCCAAAGTTCGAGGCCCAAAAGGCTACTGCAACTTTGAAAGGTGGCGCCATCCTTGTTAAACGTCTATCGGTTTACTCTAAGCTGCTCACTGGCCCTCGCTCTAGTAGCTAGATAGTAGTAGCTGAAGCTTCCTTACACGCAAAGTTTGCAAGGGATGAATATCAACCGGACCAAAGCCTAGCCATGCGTTTCCATGTCCAAAATCTAGTTTCAAAATACATTTGAACCCTGAAGGATCTATCAACACAGACTCATCCGCCGTATTCTGCTACCAACAAGAAGAACAATGCCTGGAAGCTAGAGGTAGCCAAGATTGTGATCCAGCTAACTAACTATCCAGCTTCGCCATGTTTCCCACGGTGTTCTCCCCAAAAATGAGTATTCTCTTTTCCGACATGACCGGTGCATTATTGTTGTCATCTCCATCCATCAACAATAACTCCTGAATACCATAGTCTTGTTCCGCCCCTTCGGGTACTTGCCCACCAATAATGTAGAGTAGTTTGCCCGTGTCTGGTTTCAACAAGTGATGCATCCATCCACAGTACTTGGGCAACGATGCGACACTGCGTCCGACACACCAATCAAATGAACCATGGACTTGTTCGGCACGAGCATGCATAGTCTCCACATTGGTCAATCCCAGGCGAGTGACCATGTCATGGACGGCAGTCAATTTCTTTCCCACACTATCCACAAGTACAAACTGGCAGGAGGGCAGCGCAATGGCCATGGGAATGCCGGGAAACCCCCCGCCGGTTCCCACATCCACAATTTTTTGGTGGTTCTCACGATGATCAGCGAGTTCGACTATTACTGTGGGTGCCAAACAGGGCAAGACGTGTCGTCCAAAGACCACTTCGAGCGAACAATCCTTGCGTGACACGAGATTGATTTTTTGATTCCATTCCACAATCATTTCGCAGTACTGTTGTACTTGTTCTTGCTGCCGTGGCGACAAGCCCAGTCGTTCCGATAGCAAGGAGTGGGCAAATTCACTATATGGATCCAGTCGAAAGTCCAACGCATCATCGGTGGTTGCAGAAAGGGAAAATAATCTTCTTCTTGGTGTATGTAAAGACGATGTTTCAAAGCCATTGACAACGAGACTACTACTACTGAGCGCTTGGATCAGTAGCAGCAGCAGAAACTGCAGATTGGAAAGTAGTAAGGATATCATCTTATTGTCATCAGCAGCCTGGGGCAAGTTGCTTCAGGAATTGGACGGACGGGCATCATGGAGGCAGATCTTCGGGAATCTTTGATCTTTGAGCTGATCTTTGATGGCTGGAGCCATCTCTGGTTAACGCGGCAGAGCTGGCATCTCGGTAGCAGGTCCCTGAGTTATTCCTTCCGCCAACCTTCCATTGGATCTTGCTAGGGGGGCGCTACAAGGGCCATAGAAGATATTAATAGATAGACAATGAGTAAAGTTTTCATGGGATAGCTACCATCATACAGCATGGACATGGTCCATGGGGCTGCACTTCTATTTGGGCCGATCCTTTTCCCGTCCTACATGATTTGGAGCACTGATCACTAGGTGAGTTGAAGCTTCATCAGGAGATGCAGTGCAGTGATGCTGTTCCATTTTGGCTGTGTGCTTCCAAGTGCTAACCACGGGTGGTATTGATGCCAGCTACATTTTGATCGGGGCGATACAAGGCAAAAGTGGAACCGCAAATCTTTGAGCGTGGGCGCTACCGGTACGTCTGGGTGCTCGATACTTACTTGCAACAGAGGCGTCTTTTGTGTCTGTTCGGTCACTCATACCGTTTTGTAAATGCATATCATCTGTTCAAAACAGTTTGAGCCAGGAGTCTGCGTCTTGATTGCAGTGAGTATCGTGCTTTCCGGTGCCGTTTACCAGGTGCTTGAATGTATTGGTTGTCCGGACGGGGAAGCCCCCAATGAAACTCTGGGGAACAATCTGTACTTGAGTGCATTGACGTTTTCTGAGCATTTCAGTTTTACAACACGTACTCCTGGCGCAAAGTTGTTCGGCGCCTCACTGGCACTATGGGCATTGTTGGTCAGTTCGGCCTACACGGCGAACCTGGCAAGCTTCTTTGTCATTGACAATGCGCCGAATGTGCCTGTGGAGCATCAAGGATGCCGTCCGTCAGGGATTACCCCTGTGTGTGGCCAAGGGAACAGTGTCGGCAACGTTTCTGGAACGGCAGTATCCCAAAGCCGTCATTGGTCCAATGAAGTATGATTGATCTCTATCGTGGAGTCAACAGTGGAGATTGTGCTCTGTCGGTTGTGTCAGCGTCCAGTTTTCGAGAGTTTGAAAATGACAAGGTATCGAATGCCGATTGTAGGCTGGCTTCGGTTGCAGAAAAATCAAGTTGTCGATGCACGATTTGCTGGCAAAGCAGACTGTGGAAAGTATTGCACCAGCCTCATGCAGAATAGCATCGTTTATTGGATTTCTGAACCACCCATACAAAGCCGATGTCATTCAACCTCTTCACTGGATGGTCTGATGGTTGTTTCTTGTGGTAATATCGTCGTTGATCCATCACCCAATATCCCAAACCAGACACTTCCTTGTACTTTTTCTGTGGGACGATGCAGTGACCATCGGCTGCCTTGAACGTCACCAGCTGATCATATCTTCGATTCCAAATCATCTCTTCATTTTAAACTGCCTTTTTCCTGGCTTTTGGTTCACGACACGGTTTAGCGGAATTAACCAGTCTTTACCAAGCTCTCCAAATCCATCCTTCGTTCCGGAGATAATCGTCCTTTGTTGTACTTGTATCCCAGTTGGCTTGGGCTGCCCAATGCTCTTCCTTTCCATGCCTCTTTCGGCATACCCGACAGTGTCCATATTCAGCCTTGAATTCTCTCAACAACTGCAACATAGCTTGCCAGGATTCGGCTGCTCTCTCTTGGTTGCTCTTTCTCCGCTCTTCCTTCTTGTTGTTGTTCATGGTCGAGCGGTCTTGTGCCTCTCCGCGTTGTGCAAATGTAATGTCTGCTTTGATTCGATACCTGGTGGAAGAACCTGGAGGACGCTGACCGGGAACAGTATCCTGTGAACAGCAAGGGGTATGGTAGGGCGTTGTACGAAGGATCCTTCTGCAAACAATGCCAACTGGACGGTCTGCATGTTACTCGACTGTCATTGGACTGGAAAAGCGCATTAAGCCGGCTGGGTCTGAGAGGACCGCTTCTCTTGAGGCAATGGAACTACCGTATAACAGAGAACGGGCAAGTGTTCGATGCGGTAACACTGTACCGGTTCCGTACATTGTCCAGTACCTGTTACTGTTTACGGTACTGTTTGTTATCAGCGGTACAGTACGGTAGGGTCCATCGCAGTCGTTGGAAATTGATCGTCACATTTTCGACGCAAGGTCTGTTGAAAGCTTTGTCTGTGTTCTTCTCCAATCAAGACGCCACAATGAACTTTGATGAGACCTTGGAGACCGTTCTTCAAGCCGCTCTTGAAAGATGCACCATGCGGATGCTGGAGAATGCTCGACGCAATCGCGACTTTGACGGAGAAGCGGAACTGTTACTAGAAGTCTATAGATTCTATAGAATGAAAAAAAAATCTGTAGAATGGTCTGATTCTATAGAATACTTGAAGAAGGTATACTAGAATTCTATAGAATCAGATCAATCTATAGAATCAAAATATGTTAGAATCTGTAGAAATCTTATTCTATAGAATCACACATCATATTCTATAGAATCAATTAAATTTTCTCTTGATTCTATAGAATCCTAGTCTTTTTTTTCTGATTCTATAGAATAAAACATGAAAATCTGTAGAACAATGTTGTTTGCTTTGGTATACCAGTGCGGCACCGGCTGATGTTGCCATTCAATGACTCGACGACATTCAGGCTGGTGATATCGGTAGGGCTGGAGTGAGTCAACAGAGCCGCCTTCATCAATCGACAGACTCGACTCTCTTCTTGTTATCCGGTGCGAGCTGTGGTGTAGCCTCCTCTGGTTGATTGTTGCCTTTCACTGACTCGGCGACTTTTGATCAGGCTGAAGATAGGGCTGGAGTAAACAGAGCCTCCGTCTCTTGTTCTTATATGGAGCGATCCATCGAAAATGGTAGCTTGACTGTCAGCTTGAGTGAGGCTTGTTAGTAGAGGTGCTGCGATCGATCGACTCGAATAACTAAAGAACAACTCACCTGTTGAAGGCCGAGATCTGACTGCCTTCCCCAGGTCCATAGAAATAAAAGAGGGATGGCTTTCGAATCTACACCTTCAATAAAGCAATCTTGATAATAGGATTACCTCGTGGTTCGATCTGGTGCGAGGAATCTGGAAAATGGGGATTCTCAAGAATCAGTTTTGGTTTTTTGCTGATTCTTAAGAATCACCAGGCACCCAGTATGCTGTCCAGTATGCAGCCTATCATAGCAATATGCACTTAATAGCTAGCTAGCAATGCTATCCCCTGATACTATCTGCTAACCAACAACAATCTTTGCTGATTGGAACAGCCTTGTAATGATGTAGCAGTGATGTTACAACCATTGCAATGGAGTCTTTCTTGATTTTTACCAGTATTCCCAAGATTCAGCATATTTGCATGGAGGATTCTTAAGAATCATCATAATTTGGAGAGGATTCTTAAGAATCAGTAAAAATTATTCAATGATTCTTAAGAATCAGCAAAATTGTTTTGCTGATTCTTAAGAATCAGCCCATGATTCTTAAGAATCAGTAAAATGATTCTTAAGAATCTTATTTTTCCAAGATTCCTTGTCTACCCTGTATATGATTCTTAAGAATCATAATTTTCCCAAGATTTTTTCCTTAAGAATCAGATTATTCTTAAGACTCCTCGTAACAGATCCATTCAACACCACACTTTTGTCGGCCAAGCTTGGATTCCTCTCCTGTTTACCATAGGCACTCTTGTCTGTCAAGCTTGGATATCTCCCCTGTTTGCCATGGGGATTCAATGAGGGAGAGAAGTTAGTGCTGCGCCTTCAACAGTAGACTTGATAGTTGGCTTATCTCGTCCTAACAGTAGTAGCAGTAGTAGCAGTAGCGATTGATCGATCGACTATGGACTGATGAGGCTGTGGATCGATGCCATGTGTTGCTGTTGTGGTTGTTGTTGCTTGCCGCTGTGAGTTGAGCTCGCTGCACCCTTTTCTGCCCCTTCCCATTCTATAGAATGAAAACGTCTGATTCTATAGAATCAGATATCATTCTATAGAATGGTCAATTCCATAGACTTCTCGCATCAGAACCACTGGAGCCTTTGTGGCTCACCGAACGTAATTCTCGTGCATTAACGTCGCGTGGTTACAAGTTTGTCATTAAACGCAGCGCCGAATTAAAGCATCTGAATGGCTACGTCGCCCTCCCACGATCGCATTTTCTCTGGGGGAAAGAATACGACGCCTGTTCCTGTGAGTACCAGGTACCGGCCCACGTGGAATGGACCTTTGCCGAACCCAAATCGAGCGTAGCGGCATGGCATCTTGATGGATATAGCATTGACGACGATGCCTGGATCTTCGGCTTTGATTGTGCCCAAGCGGAAGACTTCATTCCTGCATTACCTGACCGCCGCATTTCCCTAGTTTCCGGCAATCTGAAACGATACCGCGATATGGATTACGTCGAGTCGAAGCTCAAGGCAGCAACGGAAAAATTCTTCGAGTTGGCTCAGAAGCATGATACTGCTCAGCAACAGAACACTGCTACTCAACAAGCCGATGAAAGTGACTAGAGGTCTTCTTGTCTCTTCGAAGGAATCGGTGGTGAACAAAACAAGAATTTATGACGATTTCGTGTGCACGAGGAAGAACATGAAGCAGACAACCAATGTAACGCAGTGTAACGAAGATTACGATGACAGGCGATGGCAACGAGAAACGAACAACAAAGACTCACTGATGATAGCTAGAGCCTTGATACGTACCTGTATTTGACGTCGCAACTTGAAAGGCACTCCAACGAGAAGAATATCGAGTACTAGTACCAGTAATCAATCGCAGCAAGGAATTCAAGCCAAACCACACATACTAATAGTCCTAAGCCAAAACAAGTTGTATCGTGCTACTAAACGCAAAATAGGACACTCGACTGAAAGCGAAATAGTGAGTTGATCGTTCACAAGCCATTGCTTTCAAGGAGAGGCACATCACGTTGCACCTGATACTCTGTGATTGGTCATCCAGCTCGAGTGCATGAGAATCAAACATTGCTGACGATGCACCCGTTCGTGGGGCAGCGAGGACTACTAGCTAGAATTGTCAATCCCATGCAGCTACATGGTTCACGCAGTCCTTCCATCAAGCTTCTTTTGGGTATGGAGTCCGCTCATTTGAACGCTATACTCAGTATCCCAGTAGTACGGTACCGGTACCTACCGTGCAGCATTAGAAACACATTTCTTTATTCACCTTATATTCTTATGTGCAAACCACATGCATTTGAATGCTGTGGTGCTTTTCTTCGTGATGGCAACAGTATCCGCACAGACAAATACACCATTCTTCGTATTCTTTTCTTTTGTATGCAAACAAGTAAGAGTCTGATACAGCCTGGTACGTACTGTAGCCATCTTGGTTTGGGCGTTGCAGAACAGTCAGGGTTGGGGAAGTCAAACCACGCCCAATCATTGTATACTAGTATATCAGCACTGCTGGTACCACAGCTGGCGGCCTGAATAGGGGCAACATTGCTATAGCACAAATAGCCTAAAGGTACGGTACCTGTACATCGTACTGTACGGTACCGTCGAGTGGACAATGCCAGCAATGACGTCAAAAAAACAAGTGGATGCAAAAACAAGTGCGCTCTCTTCGTAATTTAGAGCAAAAAAGTGCGCTGCTTCTTAAGCAAGTGTCCCCTCGCTCTCATTTTCGATGCATTGGATATTCTTGGAGATTAGGCTCGGTGTGACTAAATCTCTATTCGCGGATTACGTAGATTTAGACTGCCTCGTCAACTCCGATTGGCGACGGTTACTTATCCTAGCTATGTCTTCGAGCTTAAACATGTAACACACATATATGCGAAATCGTGGCTAGCGGTACCACAATTGCCACATTGCCACCATAGCACCGTACCGTATCATCCAACTTATTTTTTGTCGACGGCATTACTCTGAGTAGATAAGATGGCGAAGCAAAGAGGTATCAGACGATGGGCAAGAGATTCCCTCCGTCTCACCAACCCAAAGAATAATGGAATTGCAAATTTCAGTCGAGAAGAATTTACCGTGCTTGGAGTCTTGGGCGAAGGAGGTTTTTCGACTGTGTACGAGGTTTCCCACCATGCTGCTTCCTGCAACACTGTGGAATCACAAGAGCAACGGAAGAATCAAGAAGTACAGCAGTGCATTTACGCAATGAAGGTAGTGCGAGAAGATCTTCAAGATTGCAAAGAACTCATGAGAAAGGCATACAAGGATCTCGTCAATGAAGCCAAAATCATGTCCAAGTTGGACCACCCCAATATCCTTAGACTTCGTGGTGTGCCCAAATGTCCAGGAAAATGTTATGGTGACTTTTTTATCGTCGCAGATCGATTGGTTTGTACATTATCCGAACGTATTCAGAAATGGAAGGCCATGGCACAGAGTCAAGAGCAGCTTTTCCCACTCAAAGCAAACTATGCCTTTCAGCTGGCCACGGCTCTCCAGCATCTCCACAATCATCAAATTATCTACCGTGATTTGAAAACCGAAAACATTGGTTTCAAAGCAGATGATACCGTTCAGTTGTTTGATTTTGGAATGGCCAGGCAACTTGGAGGCAGCCCACGGCGCCGTGAATGGCTGAGATCGTCCGCCTCATTCGATAGCGACAGCGACAGCTCTGCCTTCAGCAGTGACTCGCAAGAAGAAGTTTTCAAAATGACTCGATGTGGCACACAAAGATACATGCCAAGAGAAGCACTCCTAGGTGGACTCTACAGCCTGAAGAGTGATTGCTACTCCTTTGCTCTCGTGTTTTGGGAGATGCTGACTGAGACCAAACCGTTCCACTACATGACGCCTGCTGTACATAAAATTTTGGTTTGTGAAAAGGGTGAACGGCCACCCCTTGCAAAGCACAGCTTTCCTTTTGAAATTGAAGACTTGCTCAAGAGAGCCTGGGAAGATGACATATCAGAACGATTGACAATGACACAAATCTGCGACAGACTCTTTCTCATTGTAGAAGACAGGCCCAGAAAAAGCTCAAACAACATGACGCAAGACCACTGCAGGAATGCTAATACTAGAGTTACGGTTGGCTTGTCCATGGCAGTGGAGGTGGCAATTGACGCGGAATGTACCCATGAAATGAGCATTGAAGTGACGCCAACCTGGCTGCCATCCTTTGTACCCTTTGTACCCTTTGACGGTGTTGGAGAACTTATTACCCCTGTGATTTCATGAACTGGCTCTAGCCTTTTGAAGGCGTTTCAGCGTCTCATAGAAGACAGACTCAAGTTACGTTTACTTGAGCAACAAAGACTGTCGACAAGTGGAATGGCGTTAGCCCTTGAGCAAAGACATACAGCAGAATAAGTTTCTCTTTAGAAATTTGAAGGCGACCATGTCCTACTGTCAAGTTAAAACGAGTAGAGCTGGTGCCTTGCAGTGTTGATCCGACGTTCCTTCTGTGCGGTGCCAAAACTACCGTAGTGCGACAGCATAGTGACGCAGACGGCCCTTGTTCGCACACAGAAACTGCAACCATCTCTATGACATACATGTAATCCTAATAGCTAGAAGTTTGAATCCAGAGCCAAGCTCCCAGAAAGATGCAAAGCGGCTGAAGGCCCAAGAAGACCAGAATAACACAACGACGTCAGAAGCTTTTAAGAAGTAGTCGATGATTTATTCTTAGTTTAGATACAGTAGCTTCTTGCCTAACGGCAACATAATATGCTCCTACTCTGTGCTCGGAGGGGGGTTGATCACTGTTTTTCCAGCGTGTACGGTGCCACATCAATTCACAAATCTACAACCAAACACAGTGATGAGGGGTGCCAATTCCATTGACCTGGCTGCCATCATCGGGGGATGCCGAAAATAGGTTGCCTCAATTGCTCCGACTTGGCAACATCGTAATCAAACTAGGAGCAGTACAAAACTTCATTATGTATTGTGCTAGTCTAGCAGCTCGACGATCGGCGGCCGCGTCGCCCGTGTTGTGGTTAATGTTTGCCATCCCTCGTTGTGACGAGCAAGGATGGAAGTTTGACTGGGGTATCTACAGATGTCTGGGGAGGCATCACCTACCACCATGAGTTTGGACCAATAGGAGAAAGTCTGTGTCACAGCTCCAGCTCTTACTCCCTCTGCATTCTCTGTGGACAGCACCTCTTTGCTGATGTACCACAGGATTGTCTGTCGCAAGGTAGGATAGAACGAATTGAACACAACGGAATGAGACACGATAGAATGTTTACTCAGGATGACTTTCCAGATCGCTTGGCTCTTACCTCATTTGAAAATCTCTTTGCAATTATGCAACGTAGCAGCTGGCCCGGATGGGCCACTTCGCTCTCTAGCCTCCCCCTGTGGTCGGCATTGGCTATATTTTCTCTCATTCTAATAGTTCCCTGTGCTCTAAGGATTCTTCTCTCTGGGAACCGCGGCTTTGTGAATATGAACCCGTTCCCGTTACTCCCTGTACAAAAATAGATTCCATTGTATTCAGGGTCACCCGCATTTGTGACAATTACCCTTCGTCCCAGTAACAGGACGGGTACTCTCACATGCGGGTCTCTTATGTCAGTTCCAATGCCATCAATCTGTTCTTTCGCTCGTAGTAGCTTCATGACGTTGTTCAATTGCCTGGCTTGTGCAACATCATAGGTCCGTTGGGCTGCACTTCTGTGTGCCAGTTCTCGAAAGCGTGAACAAGTCATTGATATCCGCACTAAGGATCGACATTCCAGGAATTCAAATGCCCTGAGGACAGTGTCATCATCAGCCATGTGTTGTAGGAAGGAGAAATCTCTGCCGTGTACTTCAGAAGGGGCCATCGGTTGCCCCAAAGGATCTCTCGGTACAGGCACAGCTTCTGCTTCAGCCTCAGCTTCTTCTAGCGTCATGAAGCTTCGACTTCGAGCAACATCGCTTCTATGGACATTTGCCAACCGCTCAAATGCGGCGATAAAGTCGTGATATTCTTGGGTTTGTTGAAGAGAAGCAACGTCCTGACGAGGTATTGAAACAAGCCATCGACCACATCGTTCCAGGTGGTCCTGAGAAGTCGATGGTACCGACTGTGACATGTTATCACTGGGCTCATATTCGCTGTCCTCGACGTCAAAGACGGCATCATGTAGATGATCCATTGGAAGGCAATCCAAGACGATTGAAGGTTGGATTGGTCTGAGATTCAACAAGAGCTTCATTTACGAGACGTTGCCTCATCGGGCGCCTCCGTCGAGCGAACCACCACCGTGAGAGAAAATAGTGCAGCACGAGGCTCCCTCACAGTCGACAGATCCGCAGTGAAAGGATTTCGGTCACAATGGTATCTTCTTTGCCTTTGCAGGTGGATTTTGTGAGCGTGGGTTGAAATTTATTGATTCCCGCACGCAGGTGAGACGCTCATCACAACGAAACCAGACAACCAGAGGACTTCACACACACAACGATTGAAGCAAAAAGACGCCAATGTGTTTTCCCAAGCGGCTCCTACATGAGAAAAGATCTACCGAGTCAGATAGGGCCTTCGCGAGAGAAGAGGACCTTAAAAGTGTCAATAGTCGCAAGTCTCGATCAATGCCCTTTGACTCGACTCTTTACAGGGAGAAACCAGCAAACCAGCAGCAACCAACTCAAGGGCGGCCGGTCTCTTCATGCCAGCACCTCGGAAGTCCATCCCGGCGGCCGAGGGAAGCTATGTCAAAAGCCCAAAATGGATTAGCGTCGAGTAGTGTTTCAGTCGCTGTGTCGGCCAGCTGGAAGCCATGCTCTTATGAGAAAACTCGAAAGGATCCAGGAGAAAGCTCCATGGTCCTCCTCTTGTGCTACATTGTGTACTACGGTAGCATTCTCGCTCTGATATCATGATCACCGGGTATGCCAGGTAGCTACCGGTACGGTAGCTAGCCACATTGAATGCAAGCCGCAAGGACGGCCTCCTTTCGTGAGTGACGTCAAAGCAAAAAGTTGTGGTTTTGGCACGCCTAAAATGCCTCATCGCTTCTCATACCGGTACTCGGGCGGTCTTTAGGAAAAAGAATATGATACTAGCTAGCTAGAACCCACAGCTCCACTTGCCGCTCATCTTTCCTTTGGAAACTCAAGTTGACCTTTGGCATGGAAGAACATTGTCTTGTTCTTGAGTGAAGGTAAAAGAAATTGAGAATGGCCCACTGGCGTCCATGCAACGCCTTCTTTGTTTCCAACTGTCACCACCGCTACATCGAGTCCTTCTTTGGCCTTGACCAACCTGGCTTCTTTGGGGGGCATGCAGCCATTCGCAATGGCATCCAGTGTCACAATTAGATTCTTTCCGATAACTTTCATATTGTTTAGGTACTTGTTCCCTGCATTGGCCAATAGTGTGGAGCAATCTCCAATGCAGAACATGTTTGCTTCCCCTTTCATTCGGAAGCAGTCGTCGGTTTCAATCCATCCCTGTTGGTTCAGCGATGCTTCAAAACATTCCTCCAAGAAACCATTGACAGGCAGGAGGCCAGTGGTGTAAATCACCTCATCCGCCACCAAGGTGTCACCCGAGTGCTTCAGGACAACTGTACCATTCGGCTTCTTGTCTGCCTTGTCATTGAGAATGACCTTGACTCCCAATTTTTCCAGCTTCTTTTGTACCATTTTGCTGGCTTTTTGTGAGATTTCATGGTGACAGAGGCTAGCACCAGAATGCACCAAGGTTACAGACACAGGCTGGTTCCTCTGTTTGGAGTATGCACTGATATCTCCTGCGAGCTCACATCTATTATTGTGAGGAAATTGTTAGTGAGAGATAGCAATCAAACGGTACCTTGGACACACAATCTTTGTTGTCTTACCCGATGAAACCTCCACCAACAATGGCGACACTGTTAGAGTTCATGATTCTGTCTCCCGCCTCTTTCATTTCCTTCAAGCGACTCTCACGTGTCCCGTCGCCCGAGGGCAGCCCACGTCCCATCATGGCAGATTTATCTGCGGCTCCTGTGGCTACCACGCAGACGTCAAAGGCAATCACCTCACCATTCTGCAGCGTTGCTTCGCGGCGAGTCAACTTGACCACATATGATCGAACATGCTTGACTTTGTGCTTCTTGGACCAAGCGCCCAAGGAAGCTAGAGAATCCTTCGCAACCCAATCTTCAAACGGGCTCTGTGGCGAATCAAAAGGATAAGCGCAGCTGGCATGTTAGGGTACGGTATACGCTGGCGAGGACCCCTGCTCCCTCCTCTACTGGCTAGTGACTCACTCGGTAGGCCGCCCAGAAAATCTCACAATGATCTTTCGGGTCAACCAGTATGATATCTGTTTTTCCCTTGTCAAACTTCCTCAACCCGACGATTGCTGAGCAACCGCCAACCCCACCACCAATCACAAGTACAGTCGACATTTCCTCTCTCAGCTCGTTATCATACAACAAGTCTATGGCTCCTGTCACCTTGGGTATCAAATCATCACACAGTTCAGTTTCTTGGCGCATGGTTAATACTCAGTTTCACAGGACTGCTCAAGCAACATCTCCACCGTTGGCAACGTCAGATTGCTTGCGAAGGCAATGCCATGGTCTGGTCGAGTTCACCTCGGTTCTCGGTTCTTGATGGACAGAGATTTTAATCGTGTGTAAATGGGGGTGCCCAAATAGCTTTGACGGCTCAAAATGACTGACGTATTTTGCAGGCCGATGACACAAGCACATCAAGCATTCTCGCACTGACTTTCTTCCTTCGTGGACGGCACATTGGCATTGTTTTCTTTTTCTTTCAGTTTGTTCTTCTCTGTTGTGTAGTAAACATCCCATTCACCACGCACTGATTCCGAACAGAACATTCTGATCATCTCAACAACTGATCGTCTCAACAACAGCAACCACCACCACGGCAGATCAAGTTAAAGCAAGTGGCAGAAGAGGTTGATACCCACAATTTTTCAACATCATTACTGGGTTGTCTTTTTGTGTCACCAACAAGATGAATCCTCGTTTAGCCCGTGCCTTTTATCGCTCATATTTGCGACTCTCTCAGAAGGGGCATCATCCCCAAATCTTTGGTCGCTATGGGGCCGCCGTCTTTGCTCAGCAGAGTGACCAACTGAATGAACATGCTTCCTTGGCATTGCCGTCGTCTCCCGCACAAGTCCGGAACCGGCTCAAACAATGGTTTCGATCCGATGAAAAGCCTCTGGACAATGATACTGCTACCTGTGCTGTATTGCAAGAAATGGCTCAGAACCCACTGGACGTCTTTCGTCGGATCCACGAAAACCAAAATATGCTACCCAATACCCTGTCGGGTGCCCAGTTGCCCATCTTTGACTATGATGGGATGGCTGCCTTGCCAGGTGAACGATTTCAAACCCTCTTCTTGGAACCCCGCTATGTCCATGGTCTCTTGCCACTCGTTTTGGCATCCTCCAATCAACACTTCTTGTTGCGCCCTCACAGGCAGGCGTCCACTGGCACCTTACTCAAACTAGTGTCCCATCAACATGTGCATTTACCAGCCTGTACCATCGGCAAAACAATGACAAACCAAGAACAGCCATCCTCAAATGACACGGCGGAAAGTAAGACAAATGACGACCAAAGCAGTCAGTTGCAGGAACCAGAAAAGAGGAGGATTGCCGGTGTGGCAGTGACTTGTGCGGCGGGGTCACTTGTCCGGATTGAAGAAGAAGAGCAAATTGATGGACTCTCAGAGTACATGCAACTCTACGCAGGTGCCCTCTTACATCGCAACAAGACAGGAGAAGAACAACCGTTGGAGGATGATCCAGAATGCTGGAGTACCAGCAAGGCGCCGCTGGCCTTGGCGACCCATTGCAGCCATCACTACGATGACCGTGACTGGATGACAAGCGATCATGAGGCCGAAACACGACAGTACATTCTACACTTGCTCCAATGCGTCCTGGCGTATCATGACACGGACTTTGCTGAAACACTGGTTCAAACTGGCTTTGGACTACCACCATTGGACGCCCAAGCCTTTTCCTTTTGGGCTCTCCGGTTTGTCTTGAGGCAAGATGATGTGGAAGGACGTCTTCATTGGCAGCAAGACTGCCATTCTATCAGGCAACGTCTTGAGTTTGTGTTGCAAGAAGCGGAAGCCATTTTGGATGCTCAACAAGAGGAAGAAGAGGAGGAAATGGTGGGAGCCAGGTTCGGATAGGGCACTGCCGCTTTTTGATATCTTTGATTCGATTCAATCATTCACCCAGTTATTGGATCGTTCTGCATATTATTTCACGAGGGCGCGTTCGAACAGACCAACAATTTTGAATGACGACACTACTACTATTACATAACAGAGGAAGTATCGGCTATTTGCGATATAGCTAGCATAGTCACGTTATATATCTAGCTCTCGTCATATTCTTGAAAGTCTCATTGTGGCTGAAGTATGCACCGGTAGATTGTAGACTACTAGTACTAGTAACCTTGATGATTGAATGACCTCAAGAAGCGAAAAACAGCTAGCTAGGATTTGTCGCTACAAGGAGTTCTTTCTTCTTGGCCGGCGGTGGGGTGTCGTTTTCTGTCTCCATGTCTTCCTCTTCATCCTCGTTTTCACTATCGGACCACGTATCTTGTGAATCGTATCGATCCAAAGTGATGGTTCTTGCAACCGTTTCAATGTTGTCGAGATCAAGTCCTTGCTTTTCCATTTTTTCCAAGGGATCTTCCAGAAGCTCCTTTGGTCTATCACGGAGCAAATTGTCATCGGCCACAAAGAATGAGTCATCTTCCTCCATGCTTCCCCAATTGTACAAGTACACGGTTGTTCCCAGCGTTGTTTCAATGATGGTTGGATTCCAACCTTTCATTTCGTAGGCACACGTAATGATTTTGCATTGTTTTCCGGCCAACTTTTCCTCCAGAATGGGCCGAATTTGCAGCAGAGCATCCTCCACAAAGTACATGGTAATAATAGTCGCTTCTTGCAGGATATCCCATACGTGCTGATTGTTGTTGTAGTCCAATAAATCTGCCGTGATGAATTCCAAGGGCGGCTGTGGGTACCTCTTGGCGAGTCTTTCTCGTGCTCGTTCCAAGATCCCGTCGTCGACATCAATGCCGGTTGATTTCTTTACGCGACCATGATCAATGGCAAAGAAATTAACTCGTCCATCGCCACAGCCCAACTCGACATGAATCTAATTAATGTTAAATAATGATTTAGAGACGGAGAACATGTAAGAGTTAGTCTGCTCCATCAAACAAACAAACAGCAAAACCAACACGAATAAGCGCAGCAAGAACTTACATCATCGGGCCCTGCGGCAGACATGTCAAAGAGTTTTCTGGCAATGGGATCCGGTATGGGAACCCAGGGGCTCAGTGATGTCTTTTTGAAGTACTCGTCCGAGCTTTCTCCTTCCGTGCCGCCATACGAGTACGGTTGATTCAGTGAGCTAGTCGCCTCCGGCAGCTCTCTCGGAGGCATTGTTCCTTCGATTTTGACAGTGCCAAACTTGGCGCGCTTTCGACGACGTATACGACTTGAGGCGGTGGAAGAGAGGGATCTCGTCGCCGTTGTAAAGGGTGGTTGCCAACCGGTGCCAGCTCCGAGTGCAGCCATTACTTGTGGATGGTGCCTTGGATAAGAGTTCGTTGCCCTCAATAATCTCCAGGAGAGCATACCCGATCGTTGCCATCGGCTCATCATTATTGTCATGGTCTGGTCTCGCTAGCTAGCTAGAGATGGATGATGATGCTGTAGCTGCAGGGCAACTTCTCTCGAGACACCGTTGGTTGATGCCCGAATTAGCTTTTGTGTGATGATGAATGGCCTGGAGAGGGATTGCAAGATCGCGATCTTGTTAGCTCGGGAAGGGAAGGATTAGTCAAAAGCCAGCTGACGCGGATAAGACACAACGTTCTGACGGGTCAGCAATTCTCCCACCCATGTTGGAAAGCACGGATGGCAGAGATGCATCCAAAGCTTCACGAGTAAGTGCAGTGGCTGGCAAGCAAGACAAAAGCTCTACACAGTGTAGTACAGGCTGCCTTCTCCAATGCTACCGTAGAAGTCACATTGTGGTTGACCGATGGATAACACCATGAAAGATTGCGAATGTGAAGGCTTGGACCGGCATCGTACCTCTACCGTACCATGGGGCCTCTGCCAACAACCGGCGAGAGTGGCTCATTTCTTCACAGGTCCAATACGACGAAAGCAGGCATCATTTTGAATTCAAGCAAACTATTTATTCTTTCTACTATTATTATATTCAGCTGCAACAGTGTGGGGCAGCTACCTCATCACATACACTGTACCGGTACCGGTAGCAACCATTACGAAAACCATCAACATGGCCATGGCAATGCCAACATGGGTCATTGCCATTTGATAGTCTCAACAGCATTTTCATAAAATAAGTGCTCATATTATCTTGAACACTTGTCTCCATGGAGATGCACCCAATACTCAACAATTCCTTGGACTTGGTAGTGTCAAAGTAGCAGTTGTAGCAAATGCTGCCCAGGACCACATTCAATGCATGGGCTACCGCACCGGTACCGGTATGATGAGTGATCAAAGCTTGGCTGAGACAAAAGCATGTTTCCTTACGCGGTCGAGACGGGGAGCAAGCTCTACATTTGGTTGTCGTTGTTGGCATGCCCCAACGAAGTTTGTGCTCAGGCTGCGCAGACACCAGCATCAATTTTGGGTTCACGGACAAACACAGATAGAATAAATTGAGGGTTGAATCACACTTCGAAAGTTAATCACACTTCTTCGTTCAAAAGAGCACTTTCTTTGCTCCTGAGCTCCTGATGAGGAGTATCATAGTGACTGGCGGTACCTACATACGTGTACCGGTGTATCACTATTCATTCGATTCCGGCGCATTCGCGGCTCCAGTCGGATCTCTCCCATCCCGTTCCCAATTTTAGTACCATCGTAGGTCCTGTTTTGTCGTGAGGGACGGTCAGTGAACAGTCCTGACCCAAATCCGATCTCCACACAAAAAAGATAGCTAAACAAAAGCTAATCCCAGCACATTCTGAAAATACCGATAACCCTAGCTAGCTAGCAACGAAACAATGAGCTCTTCTTCAAGCTTCGACGAAACGAACATCGTGGTCCACCTCCACCACCCCGAAGAACACAAA
>CAICTM010001439.1:0-29250 GCA_903772945.1 Seminavis robusta | reverse complement strand
GACAATTTCTGTTTGTATCCTGGCACATCTCTTCTCTGAGAAAGTATCTGGTTTGTGTGGCAGTCACAATTGTTTGTTCAGGTCTTCTTTTTCCTCCATGGCAGGCCGCATCTGGGTGCATCGGGGGGGTGAATATGGCAAGATTGAGTCGCAATTGCGTCCCAGCCCGCAGCATTCAACACCAGAAAGAGTGTCGCAAACATAGCACCCCACCATTTTGTACAAACAGTACTCTAGCATCACTGCCGGTAATAGTCAACTATGCCGTTCTACTCATGAGGTTGATAGTTGCTATCCAAAGCTACTTGCTGAAAAAATTTCTTATCTCACCGATGGGGAAAATTGAAAAGTAATTGGAAAATCAAAAAAACCCTTGGGGTTTTTTAAATATCAAAATGTTTTAGGAACACATTTTTTACGAAGAATTGGTTTTTTATGGTTTTGGATTGCTTTTTGGGATCTCGTGGGGAAAAAGATTGGCAGAAACAGTTACAACTGTCGTGGTGGGACCAAAAACATAACACTCCCCCTCACATTTTATATGGAGTTTTGCGAACCGGCCAACCTTTCACCTCGTCGAAAGAAACCTCAAAATTTCTGCCAACCGCCAGCAAATTTTTTTATACTTCCAAACAAGGCAGCAAAAAAACGGCCACAAGGCACTGTTGGCGGGGCCCAAAATTGCCCCCCCAGTTTCTAAAAAAGTTATCTTTAAGTGGCTCCTTAATTGGGTTTTTTTGGTTAAAAGCCAGTGAATATTGCGGTTTTAAACGGTCGGAATCGAAAAAACAATTAATGGCGCCAAAATCACCTTCTCAAAATTGGGGAGGTAAATTTGAAATTATGGGGGCCGAAAATACAAAGGCCCGCCTTTTTTTTTTATGTAAAAAGGGTTTTTTTTTCAGGGGTTTTGGGGGGGTCTCTTCCTGCCAAAGAAACCCCCCTCCCCTTTTCCCGAGAACGGTAAAATTTCAAGAAGATCATGATGATGATACCGATGATGCCGCGAAAGATTCCGGCTTAAAGTGTCGAATATGCCACGAGCGCATTACGAGTCAATTTCAGGGTCAAATGATGAGCTGCTGCTCAGCGAACCAGATTCACAAATTTTGTCTCGATAGCTGGTTCCGATCTCAAAGTACCTGCTTGTTTTGCAACCAAGGCATCGATCTAGATCGCTACAATCTGCACTCAACAGTGTCTGCCACTCCAATCAAGGGACAAGATGCACAACTGCGATTGCAACTTAGAAAGGATCGGCTGGGTGCTCCCAGCATTGTCAACTCAGTAATTAAACGTCGGGCTGCGGCTGAGGACAAGAAACGGCAGCGTCAAGAAGTGCAAGCGGAGAAAATGGTCAGGCTACGAGAGGACACAAGCCAAAGAGCAAAGCTTGGCTCGATTGTTACTTTGAAAGCTGACTATCGAGATATTAGTCATGCCAGACGTGGGGGCGTGAAAATTTTTCCAAGGGAAAATAAGTCCTCCCCGCATACGATTGTTTTTTTTCGAAAAGGTAAGGGGCCCTTGGGGGGGGGGTTTGGGGTTGGTTGCTTGGGTTTTTTTTGGCCCTAAACGGGAAAATATGGGGGTGGTTCATTTGTTTTTTTTTTGGGGGGGTTTTATCGGCGGAGAAAAAAAACCAACGAGCCCCAATTTTTTTATTGGTTTACCCAGTTTTTCCGATTTAGGTTAATTGATCATATTGTGAAGAACGCCAAATTTCACGCCCTTTTGAAAAAACCCCCCATATGGGTCCCCGAATCAAAAAAGAAGTTTTTACTTGGAATGAAACAGAGCCTGTTGAAAAAAAACAAAGCTTGCGAGGAAGACGAAACAAAGATTTACCATGGCCCAAAGAAAGCCCCCCCCCCTAAAGCCCGGCTTTGTTATGGGTACAGATTCCAAGGAAAAAAAGCTTGGCCCCTCAAAGATGTGGGTTTTTGGGCAAAAGAAAAAGGAAAAAAAAATTTTTTTTTTGCCCAAGAAAAATGCAAGTGCGGTTGGGGGGGTTCAAACAGCCACCAAACAACCAACTGATACCTTAGTGCTATGAGGGACCGGCTTTTGTTTCGCAATGGTAGCTGCCAGAATCAATTCAACCAGCAGGATTAAGAATCTATAGATACATGTTTTTTGTACTTGGTGTTGGATATCATTTCCAAGATTCTTAGCAGCAGATTCTTAAGAATCAGGTTTTTTTATTTTGCTGATTCTTAAGAATCAGATTTTTCCAAATATGATTCTTAAATCATCATTTTCCAGAATCAGCAAAATTCTGATTCTTAAGAATAGGCTGATTCTTAAGAATCCTTGTCTACCCTGTATTTGATTCTTAAGAATCATAATTTTCCCAAGATTTTTTCCTGATTCTTAAGAATAATCTGATTCTTAAGACTCCTTGTAACAGATCGAAGCAGGACATGGAGATGTTGGGTGCAGTGCTGCATGTTTGCGAACAACCCATTCATCGTCAACAACAGCTTCCCTCTAACTAACTAGCTAGCAAACCCGTAAAGCCAACGACATGAAGAGTATTTCGACATTGCAGGTTTCCTGCCGCAAGCTTCGTTCGCTTCTTGGCCAATCAAGGCAAGTCCAATCCATTTGTCTAACAAGCTGTCGTCAGTTTTGGACGTCCCCAACGTCCACAAGCAAAAAGGAACCAACCAGATCGGGTCTTCTTGTCCGGAGATTCATCAATCCATGGATTGATGCTGTTTCGCAGAGGGATCCAGTTATCTTGTCAGAAAGAATTGATCGATATACCGAAGGATTTGCCGTTGTCTCTACCTTGCTGTGCGCCTTGAGTGCCGCTGCTTTGGCCAATATTCCATCGCAACCACAACAACACGACAAAGACTGCAAGTCGTCGTCCGTCTTGACTTCTTTACTCAAAGGAACAGGGCTTTTCCCACTGACACCATCCGCGGAAGCCAAAATTCTTCACGATGCCTACGCTATTGCGTGTTCTACATCCTTCTTTTCTGCAGCCTGTGCCCTCGGTTTGTCCACGGTCCTCAATGTGGTGGGCACTGTGGCTCCCCGAATCTATGTGCAAAGTGGTTTGATTATTCGACATTCATTGGCCCTGGGGTCTATACCCTTGTTTGCGACGATATCAGGAGGGTGCATTGGGTTGGCTCTGGTCATTGGAATCGATATGGCTTCGTGTAGTCCACTCTTGACGTATATTGCATTGGGACAGTTGAGTTTCACCGTTAGTCTGGTGGCAGGCACGGCATTGAGGGCACAGATTGGTTTAGTCAGGGCCATTACAGCAGCGGCCAACCGCAACAATAAGCAGAGACGAAAAATAAAAGGCAGGCAATAACAAAATGGCCAAATGAGAGGAAACAGTACGGTACGACCAACAGAAAGATACCGGTATCCAGGTATAGGGATACATACCGGTACCCATGTACGGTGATTGGTTGGGTTGTAGTTCAGATGGACCCTGTTTGAAAAACAAAAAGGTGTTGTTCAGGCTGACCCTGGCATTGGAAACCAAAAAAATTCGTCAAGTCTGAACGAATAAATCTAAAAGACTTGAAACAGGTGGCTGTTTTGGTTCAAAATGGGTTTGGATTTGCTTTATTTTTATTAAAAATGACTTCCATTCTAAACCAAATCAAAGCGTCAAAATGGTCTCGAAGATCCAAGATCCGAGTGTCAAGTGTCAAGATCCAAGTCGACGAAGAAAGCTACCAGGTACACAGCAAACGCCACAACACAAGGCACCGATACCGATATCATCGTGGCCCATCAGAAGCACCGTAGCTTGCTTATATGAACCTATCCCCTCCATGTCGACTCCTGTGGTGACAGACAAGTGGGCAGGGAACTTTGATTGTGACTTTTGTCGTAGGAAGCGTCTGGTGGGAGAAGAGTTTTCCAAAAAGGCAAGGATGCTACATGTAATTCCAGGATGGATCGACCTTCCTGGTGATGTTACGTTTCTAACACACTGTCTCTCAATACGGGACGTCTTATCCGTGCTCTTCTTTCTGCATGTAGGCACTGGAGAAGTACCGTAAGAATGGTGGCAAACTTAAATGCAAGCAATGTGTTCAAGAGCAGGAAGAAAAGGAACGCCAAGCGGCAGCCGCCAAGCGATCCACCAACGCTAACGCTACTAGTGAGGGCGAAACCCTTGCTTGCAAATCTTGTACCAAAGAATTGGATGCTTCCCAGTTCAACAAGAATCAATGGAACAAGGGAGCTGGCAAGGCGAGATGTCGCAGCTGTGTGGAAAAGGCACTGGAAGAAGAAAAGCAACAACAAGCATCCTCCCAAGCGACCAAATTGCAAGCGGCCAAAGACAAGGTCGCACAAGCCGAAGCTAGCGGGAACGCCCAAGCCATATTGAAGGCTGAATCCGAGCTGGCAGCTTTGGAGGCCGAAAAAGTGACCGGTTTGAAGCCTGTCAAAATGAGCAGTCGAGCTGGCGGTGGACGAGGAAGAGGGAGAGGCGGACGAGGCAGGGGTCGAGGTGGTCGGCGCTAAAAACGAGTTTCAGGTTGATGAGGACAAAAGGTCATTGCCTGCACTACGCTGCCGTCGCCAACAGCAGCAACAACAAAACGTCAGACTGCTGTTTCTGCAAAAGCGGTCTGTTCTACTGGACCAGGAGGAACTCGTGTTCCAATGTTGCCACGGAACAGGAAGAGAGAAATCTACAATCCACTGTCTTTTTGATTGGCAAGGTTGCTGCATTGCGTACATAATCAGGGACTAAAATTTTATAATGGAAAACAATCAGCAGGGATCAACAGTCCTTTTTGAAAAGACGACGAACCATTACCAAGTTGCCGTGTCGAAATCGAATCAAGTATTGTCGGCTGGGACTTCATCGAACAATCCATACTCGCGGTCATCCGTGTCCTCGCCGAGACTGGAAAGATAGCGGCGAACCGCCTTTTCGATTTCCATGACAGAGAGCGTCACGAACATGAACCCAACCACAATGGCCCATTGGATACCATCCATACCCTCCATTTCAAAGATTGTCTTGTTCAAGCCGGGGGTATGGGTAATCACGACCTGCAGACCAACCACAATGGCAACCGAGATCCAGCAAAGCTTGTTTCCACGAAAGATGCGCGGATGAAACGAACTGTTGTAGGCAAATCGAGCACTGAGTGTAATGGCCACGGCTCCAAACGCAAGGGTGTTGAGGGCTTGTGCCCGTTGCTGTTCGGGGGTGTAAGCTGTCGACAGGTCGCGGATCAAAAAGACGGAACCAACCGTCGTAGCAACCAATGTCGTTGTCGCCAAAACAATTCGAAGAAAGAGGAATCGACCAATGAGGCGTTTGCCCAAACGTCTGGGTGGAAGACCCATGATGCCATGTTCTGCTGGCTCAACAGCACAAACGAACCCAAGAGTGACAGCACAGATAAGGTTGCAGTAGAGCACTTGGATAGACGAGAGTATCGCATCTGGGAGACCAAAAATCAATCCAAAGAGGACTGTCAAACCCTGGGCATTGTTGATGGGAGTGTTGACAAGAAGCACCTTGCGAAGATTGTCCCAAACGACTCTTCCTTCTCGCACAGCTGTCACAATGGTGGCAAAGTTGTCATCCGCTAAAATCATCTATGTATGTACGGAAGGATTGGATGCAGTGTTAGGTGCTGTCGAAATTGGGTCGAGACATGGCTGCACAAACTATCAAACCAACAAAGCTTACATCGGAGGCTTCGCGAGCGACATCAGTGCCTTCCTTGCCCATAGCGACACCCATGTCGGCTGCCTTGAGGGCCGGGGCATCATTGACACCGTCTCCTGAACGGACAGACGTTGACAAGCCAGTGAGTTTTGATTGCAGCTAGAACACAATCTGCAAAATAATCGCCGGGTACTTACCAGTCATTCCACAGACTTCACCCTGAGCCTGGAGTGCCTTGACAATACGAATCTTGTTCTGAGGAGATGCACGAGCAAAAACATTATACTTCTGGACAGCAACCCCCAACTCTTCGTCGTTCATGGAATCAAGTTCGGGACCTGTGATAGCTTCAGAGTGTTCCTTGTCAACCAATCCAAGTTGGGCTCCAATCGCAAGGGCCGTGTCTTTGTGGTCGCCCGTGATCATGGCAATTCTTACACCGGCACCATGAGCTTCCGACACAGCCAATGCACATTCAGGCCTGGGTGGGTCAAGGATGCCACAGAGACCTACCATGGTAAGCCACTGTCCCTTCTCAAGCACGAACTCTGGATCAAGTTGTTGACCGTCGCTGACGGAACCCTCAGGTAGACTTCCTCGGCAAAGTGCGAGCACGCGGAGCCCATGAGAACTAAGAATGGAAATTTGCTCCATCCAGAACTCGATATCGATTGGCTCCAAATCATTGTCGCCAAGCTTTCCATTGCGAGCTTGGTATTTGCAGAGGTTTACCATCCTATCTGGGGCGCCCTTGACATGAACAACCAAGGAGCCAAGGTTATCGGTACCATCGTTGGCTTCATTTGAAGGATGAACAGTCGCCATGAACTTGTATTCAGAACTGAAGGGAAGCTCAGCAGCGACTGGTGCACCGTTTTTCACGTCAGACACGTTCACGTCTCCCATGTATGCTGCTCTGATGATTGCGAGTTCTGTTGGATTGCCGATTTCTCCGTTGCGGCCTCCGTTTTCCCCAAGAACGCACTTGCTGCAAAGAATACCACCGGCTAGTGCTTTGCGAAGGAAGGAGGCATCTGGCACGTCCGCACCACCCTGAGCGTCTGAGGGAAGATCTGAGCAAGCCCCTCCTTCGTTCTGAGAGCCACCTCTGACAACGAGGTAGTTATCGTCTTGGATAAAGTTGCTTGGAGAGCGAGTGGTGCTGTTGACATTGACTCTGTAGCGCTGTCCTGAAGTTACGAAAGCTGTAAGCGACATTTTGTTTTGAGTAAGAGTGCCAGTCTTGTCTGAACAGATTACCGTAACACTGCCAAGTGTCTCGACAGCAGGGAGAGCCTTGATGATGGCGTTCTTTCCTGCCATGATGGAAACAGCCCAGCCATAGCTCATGGTGACAATCGCTTCCAAGCCCTCAGGGATCATTGCGACGCAGCACACAAGAGAAGTAGCAAAGGCTTCCATGGGAGGCAACCCAGATCGCTTCCAGGCGACGAAGAATGTGACGGTACCAGTGCAAAGGATGAAACCCGCAAGCCAAGTCGAGACACGGTCGATCTGTTCAAGGACATTCGTCTTCTTTTTTTCAACTTGACTGACGAGTGAGTTGATTTTCCCAATCTCGGTTCGGTCTCCTGTGCCAACAATGACACCAGTTCCTGAACCTTGTGAGACGAGTGTTGCGCTGAAGCACATGTTGTTGCGGTCGCCCAATGGAACTTGGAAAGGATCTGTTTGAACGATGATGGTATCAATCTTTTTGTCAACGGGTACGACCTCGCCTGTCAGAGCTGCTTCTCCGCATGCCAAATTGTTCACCTGAATCATTCTCAAGTCGGCTGGAACTCGGTCTCCCACACTGAGCTTGACAATATCGCCAGGAACAATCTCCTGCGCGGGGACCTTGACGTCTTTTCCGTCGCGCACGACTACAGCCTCGCTGGATAGCATGGCCTTGAGAGCCTCCGCAGCCTGCTCGGCACTACCTTCCTGGACAATTCCAATCGTCGTGTTCACCGTGACAACGAAAATGATGAGGCCAACTTGAATCCAGTTGGTCAGGACCACATCTTTGTCATTGCTGGTCGCAGCACGGATTGCAGACACAACGGCAACGAAAGCGAGGATACCAACCAAAACGTTGCTTAGATGATGCCAAATCTTCTTGAGCAGGGAAGTCTTCTCTTTCTCAGAGAGCTGGTTGGGACCGAAACGATCCAAGCGGCGCTTCGCCTCTTCCGCGGACAGGCCATGGCCCCAGTGCCCTCCGGATTTGTCGCATCCAAGTGCCTCCAAGATTTCCTCGAGGCTTGTTGCGTGCCAAGGAAGGCCGTTGCCTGGACTGGCAGCATCGTTGGAAGTAGTGTTGATGGTGCCCGCCTTGGAAGTGGTGGTAGCATCGTTGGAAGTAGTATTGACGGAGAGCTTCATTGTTAGAATCGTACTGTAGTTGTGATAGTGTTGCAAGGAATTGCTTTCGAAATCTGTTATTCAAGCTTTTTGTGAGCTTGGTTTTATGAGAGCGAAGAACCACTTTTCAGAGCCAACGCAAAGATCGGATCAAAGACTGGACGGCTCTCCCTCTTCGTCGCTCGCAGCCATTCATTTCAATTAAAATCGACGGACTTCGTGGTTGCCTCCCCTTCCACCAATTATTGATTCCCACCTCGAACCAAGGCAAATCGGTCAGTCCCACCATCGCGCAGCATCCTCATCCTCCAACGCAAGCGTATCCCACACACCATGGAAGATCTGGATAGCTTATTCAGGTAGGTGCGGTAAAGCGATGTATTCATTGAAGTAGTGCTTCGACCCTATGTTTACCTAAACTATCCATTTTTTAATCTGTCTTCCTGCGCCGCTCTTGGCATCGTCGTCTTCCGAGTGGAGCGGTCAATAGGAGCGATGCCTACCAATGCATGGGCCGTTGCTTCAGGGTTATCCTTTAGCGGCCTTGGGAACTGTCCAATGTAGTTGGTAAACATAGATCTCAAATTGGAATAAAACCATCCACTTGGCTAGCTAGCTATACTGCGTCGAAAGTGGACAAAGGTGGGCTTCATCATCAGTTGAACACGACTGTGCCGCAACGGGACAGGCGACCGGACAGAGCTATGGGAGCAGAAAATACTCCGTACCGGTAACTAACTAGCTAGAGGTAAAATGATCTGCTTTGGCGAACAGAAGACCAGCTAACCTCGAGGCTTCTACATTGTACGACATAGGCGCTGCCAGCGGGAACACATGATGACTGTTCAGAGTTAGCTGCTTCTTGTGGGTTGGTGCTCGTGCTGATCTCGACTGAAGTTGCGCCAACTTTGTGAAGGGACCGGTGCTGCGACTGCTGGAGACCCCATTGGTCTTGCCATGGGTTGCATGGAAGAGTGTGGTGTCGTTGCTGACAAGCCGTACGGCAAGGGAGCTGGAAGTGGAACTGGTGCTTGTGCTGGCATGATGTTCTGCGAGGACACCGGAGCTGTTGTCCATGTGTTGGAGGGAGCTGCCGCGTGAGGGACCATCACGGACAACGGGACTGGCGACGGTGCGGGTGCCATTGCGGTCCGAGGCATGTGGGCCACCACTGGAGTCCTGGCATTGATTGCAGTGAAGACGGAGGAGCAGGTAGGTACGATGGCTCCAGAGACATATGGCATCGGAGCAGGTGCTGGAGTCTGAGGTCGCGGTACATGTGCCTGTTGTTGCGTGTAGCTGTTCAAAGCCACCAAAGCTAGCTCCGTTCGTTCGACGTTGAGAGGTATCAAAGATCGCGAGTTGTCAACCGGGGTCAACGCTTGAGAGCCTGATTGGAGAGATAGGTTAGGAGTACTCGCTGGCACTAGAGCACGCGAAGGAGGCGCAGCTAGCACCAGAGCACGAGACTGTTCCGGCGGTACTAGTGTGACCAGTGCCCTGCTCTCTTCTTCTGCTGGGTCCTCTTTGATGGCTACCAAGGCTCTGCTCATTTCCTCTTCTGCATTCTCAGGAATAAAGACTTCCAAATAGAATCTGTTTTCCATGACGCCAACATTGGCATGATGCCGATACAGAAAATATATTTCGTTCTCTTCATCACTGTAATCCTCACAAATGACTTCTACCATTTCTTCCAACGTTGTGGTGGGCTTGACGAGACAGGCATAGCACACTGCAGCAACACCGCACAAGGTAATGGCTGTCGACAACATGATTCCTGCTGTGCCAAAGATATCTCCGCCAACAGCAATGTCAATGATGACCAAGATAATGCAAATAGTGGCCATTGTAACAATGAACCATGGACTCAAGCCCATGGTCGATTGGGCTTGACGAATGGCAGAATTAATGTCCAGCACAAACTGGTTCCATTCCTCTTCCTCGATCTTTTCCTTCAGAACTCTGGGCATTCGAGGATCCAGGCCCTGAGCTCCAAGAAAGTGCAACTTGCACTGGGGCATGCTTCAATTGTATGATGCGATCGAAAATTGGCAATCTGTACAAGATGTGCCATGAAGTGGATTCCTCCAGTGGCTGGGATGTACCAGAAACAACCAAAGTTGATTTGATTCCTTATGATCAATATGCAAAGCAGCCTTCACCGCAAGCACAAGCTGTCGTCTATCTGATGAATATAGGAGTGTGGATGTCAGGAGTCAGGAGCTTTCTGGCATGCAGTTGGGTCTCCTTTCTCATGTCAACGATTGTTGAGCATCGATGGTGAAATCCAAATCCAGTGATCTCAGGATTTACAGTTCATGACTTCCGGGGGATCGCACTGTAGAAACAAGTGTACTTGTACCGGTCTTTGAGGCTTGCTCACTGGACTTCTTCTGGCACCGGTACCGTACCTCGGCATCCAGAATCTGTGGAGTTACACCAGCTGGAGCGAGCTACATTGTAGCTAGCTACAAGGGAAATGATATAATTACACAAAGATTATTACAGACTGTCTCATGGTAGCTAGCTAGCCTGCATTGACAATCGATGGGTTCTGCTGCAGCAAGTAGAACACATGATCCAAGTTGTCGGCCTGGGAAATAATAACGCTCTTGAGCGTGTGAAAGTCTGTGTTGACGTCCAGTTGCAGATGGCGTATCCCAGCTTTGTTAAGCCCCAAAAAATAATTGATGCGCTTTGTGGATTTGGGTGTAAACCTTTTCCAGAACGCATCCTCATTCTTCCAAAATCCAGTCAGCTTGACTTCTTCCAACGTCTTGTTGGCCCTCAAACAATTGGCAAGCTCGGCAATGCAAGTCTGATCAATGCCGTCCGCGCTCCCCTGCAGAGACAGTGTCTGAATCGTTCTGTTTTGCCAGAGAGCACGGAATAGTGTGTAAGGACCCTCCGTAGTTAACTTTACCCCTCTTGCAGGAGTGAGCGTCAGACTCTTGAGGCACTTCATGTTGGGCAACACCTTGGCGACAGCCTTGAGCAATCTACAGCCATTGTCGCCCTTGTACTTCTCCAGCGACAGTTCCTCCAATCCTTTGAGCCCAATCAGCAGCATGACCAGTTTGGAGAAGAGATTACTACCCGAGACGTCTAGCTTGTAGAGCGTCAATCGGGTCAGAGGAGGACGGTATCGGATCAAGGGGTCCACAAAGAGACTCCCACAGTCCTGAAAGACAATGAGATTCTTGAGGTTTTTAAGCTGGCAGATGGCACTGACGACCTCCATTTGTTCCGTCAGTGGCAGGCTTTCAATGGCACTGGGGTAGACCGTGGCGTTGCGCACGGACGTGTTTCCCTTCATGGCTTCGGCCAACCGTTCCGAATCCGTCAGGGCCGTCGTTAGCTGCAACCAGTACAAATCGGTGGCATTGGCCTCGAGTTTTCGGATAATGTAGTATTCTCCCTCACCGAGCGACTGTTCGTCACTGTCATTGCTCAGATTGTCAAAGATGGAATCTTCAAAGACGGTGAGATGATCAATGTCAAAGTCTTCCAGCTTGATGCTCACGGTACGTTTCAAGGGGGCTGGTCCCTGCGCTTGCTGTTCTACTAGAAATCCACTGGTATCCCGAAAGAGGAAGGGTTTTTCTGGTTCTGGTTCTTCTTCTTCGTCATCGGAGGATTCAATGGTGGATTCGGTTCGAAAGCTAGTAATGGGTGCCCCAGGTTTGACGTCTTGCACGTTTCCCCACCCCAGATTGTTCATGACGGCATCCAATTCTTTTTCATGCATCTCGTCGTCGTCGTCGTCGTCATAATCACTATTCGTGTCGTCGTCGCTGTCGTCGTCATCATCGTCGAGTAGACTGTTCGAGTGTTGAATGGCACGACGTTCTTGAATGTTATGTGGGGATGTAATCAATGCGTACGGAGTAACCAGATTGGTGTGACGAACCACAGGTGGGGCAGATTGTACTTCATCTGGGGCATCATGGTGACATGGGTCATCCTCGTCGTTTTCCCCATAGCGGTATAATGGTACCTTGCGAGTACATGTAGTAGTAGTTGTTTCCAGTAGAGGCGGAGTTTCCTCGGCTTCTTCTTCTACATGTAGTACTAGCTCCTGCTGGGGACGATACTTGGCACTTTCCACGAGAGCCTCGTCCATGGTAATCCCCGAACAAACCGTACATCCCGAGTCATTCGAGACGACTATAGGTGTAAACGGGTCATCATCTTCGTCATCGTCATCTTCAAAGGCAGCGAAAAACGGGTGGATCACAAACTCCTTGTCATTGGGCAGATACTGCCGGTTCAAGGGCCATCGTCCAAATCCGGAACGGATGCGTTCTCTACTACGGCTCTGATAGGTGCCTCTCGGTGGGTGGTTCATGGCAGAACAGATGGATGGTGCGGCACCTCTCAAAGACGAAATTGGCGGCGTGGATGGACGAGTGGATGGAATTCAATCCGTAAGTAACGCGCAACTTCCACTACATTCAAGCTGCCGACTAATATGGAATTGTGAATAAGATAGATGCAATCTCATATGTACCGCATGATTACTCAAACTTTTCAGTGGGAAACTGTCGAGTGAGAGAACAGTTGAAAGTTGCCGCGCACCTCTTGAAGGGTGACAAAAATTCGTCTGCCAACGGCAAAAGGGTTGGCCAAAATGTGAGCAAAATCAGCTCGTGGGTCGGCTTGGATGGAGTGAGTCGAGTCGAGTCGAGTCCAAGAAAGTGTGCGTCTAACCGCTGTGACCGGACCCTGTTTTTAAGAAACCTACCAAACCCAAGTGCACCGAGACCAGATTTCAAGGTGGCCATGGCAGAGCCCAAAGCACCGCTATCACCATGAGGTACTACTATAGTACACGATGAACCCGCCCAAGCATGAGACGACGGCGACAACAACGACCGACATCATGGCCGACGCGGAACTCACCAAGGAACACGGAATTCTTGTGTATCAAGTGGTGAAGAACAGGACACCCGTGGAACAGAGAGAGGATCATGCCAAGCAGCGGGCCAAAGTTGAGGCAACCCTTGGAGGGATTGATAAAGATGCAGCATTGACCCAAGAACAACAAAAGCTGATCGCACAAATAAAGTCAGACGCAAAGAGGCAAAACCAAGAAGGAAAGTTAAAGCGCCAGGCCCTGCAGCGTGCCAAAGCTGAGGCACGACAAACCCTAGGTTTTGAGCAAGACGCCGAACTCACGACATTTCAAATGCAGCTCGTCAGTCAATTGGCCCAAGGAAGGTGTCTTGGTCGCCCGTGCCGCCTCATTCCGCATCCTTCTCTGGTACAAAATCTCGTGTGTCGGGATTGCAACTACGTGAAACATTGCAAAAAGGTGCTCTACTACAACAAGACGCGTCGCAAATTTCGCATGAAAGAAAACTTGCGTAGTTTGGTCTGTCCCATGTCGGCCCCATCCGAGATGGTGTTGCAAAAGATCAGAGGCACCCATGGAGTGTATACCAACACAGGGACCACTCATGTCACGTTTGCAGAAGGATTACCACCAGAGGGAGAAAGCCAACGAAAGCCCCTCATCTCGCAGCTTGCTCAGGTTCTCCACAATACACCCCTACAAGTCACGGGGTTGAATGCCATTCCCACTCACAACGACAAAACAAAAAGCCTCATTCTGATCAACCTCAAGTTGGACGAGCACAGCGATCGAGCACTGGCTCCACTTTTGCAAGCTTGCCGTTTGCCCCAATACCCTCTACATTGCACTTTGGGTGTTTTGGATACGGAAAAGGCAATGGATTTGCAGCAGCGTTGGTCCCGTCCCGACGATGGGGCGCTGACGCTGGATGTCCGCTTGCTGCACGAATTGATGCCGATACTACAGCCACGCACGCCCTCGCAACAACACTTACTTCAGGCACAACAAGTCGCCATGGCTGAACTATTAAAGCCGTAGCCAGGCCTGCCTGGGACAACACCCGGCCGACCAGCGAAATTTGTTGTAACCTCCCAAGAGGCTGTTTTTAAATCTGAACTTGCCCTGCCAGTGAGCGAATTATGCCCGACAGAGAGTTTGCTCATTGTACATGCACCAAATCTTCTCGAGTACCAACATCATTCATCCTCCTCAAGCCTGCCCTTATCCTGCATCCAGTTGTTCTTGATATCACCAGGCCAGTTGGGTCCTTCAAATGAACACTAGTACAAGCATGCTCGCAAAGCAAAGCGTTGTGTCTTCCTCCATGCATTCAGGCATGTTGGTCGGATTATTGTGATTGGACAGCCAGTCCCAGGCCAATACATGTATGCCGTACGTGTGCATCACGGCCACCATGGACAAAACAAGGTACATACCGGAAGTGCGTGGCACCATCGGCAATAGCACCCGTACTGGATCGGTGGCATTCTGTTGGTGTTGTTGTAATTGGCCGCAATCCACCACTGTCGTGGTTTGATGTTCTGGTCCACTTGAAAGACCAATTTGTTGTAATTGTTACACCGGTACGGTACCGAAGTGGAGAGCATCGCTGCACTCAGCAGAAAACAAAAGCAAATCTCTGTTTCAGTACCGTACCCGGGTCAATTAGTGTCGATTGCGACGCTAGCTAAGATTATAATCTAGCAAAATTCCTGGTGTGGCTGTCCATTTGCTCCGGCTCCCACCCAGTGTACATGTTGGTCAAGGAAATCAGTATTCCAAACCAATCCAAGGAGCCGAGCCTGTTTGTGGTATGAATCGTTCTGAACAATCGCCCCTCTGAGAGCTCTCCTTGCACAGCTTGTTGTCATTCTTTTCCTGTACAGAATAATTATTTATTTGGTATCACGACCACAACCACAAGAGCAAAAGTAGGGGCTGTGAACTTTCCCGCATCGTTGGCACCCAATATCTTCAAAACAACGCTCACATACTAGTAATCGTCATGGCAAAAGACGGCGGTTTCAGACTTTCGGCAGGTGGCACAGAAACTCTGATTGCAAGCGCTACCGGAAAAGTATGATTCACAATAGAAGCATGCCCACTCCTCGCAAGCTTCGCAGTAGCCCAGGTCAATGCGACCAATATCATGGCAGCAGGCACTGCATGCCTTCTTGCCACATTCCGGCTTGCAACATGCCATCATGTCGCTCTCGTACTCAAATTTCTCGCAAAAGGGGCAACGATCATAATCGTGGTCCAGAAGGACACAGTCTTCACACTCCATCATTTTCTGCTTTTTTTGGCATGTTCACTGCTGGCAGCATCATTGGCGTCGTCATTGTTCTCATACTTTGCCATCCAGGGGTTTTTCTTTCGAAGCTGTTCCCGCAGAGCCTTTTGGCACTCCAGCTTGCTTCCATGATCAGAGCAGTAGTAGTTTGTCAAGAATTGAAACTGAGGGATATTTCTCATGCAATTCAAAACAGAGGCACGGTCCAAAAAGCTGACCACTTCTTCTGCCATGAATGAAATTTGTCAGGCCAGAAGAAAGAAGAGCGCTCTCTCCAGATCCAAGTGCGGTAGGAGTACCGCTGCCAATGGTGATGTTGCTGTTCTTGCTACTGCTCTTGGACTCCATGGTGAAAGAGAGGTTGGTTTGCGTTGTTGCCGTGGACAAAGTGAGGAGCTCCTGCAAAGTGTGAGAAGCAAAACTTTCTCTTTCGCGTTGTGTTTGTTTGGCTCAGAACCACAAGAGCCTTATCCCTAATCAAAGAAAAGCCATCACGAACGGAACGGCTTCGCCAACCATCACTTCGAAAAGATCCATCTCATTATTCTTCTTCTGTTCATTTCCAAAGCCAAGGAGTTGCTGAGCCAAATAAATCTCTTTTGTTTGTGGTGACGTCAAGGATGATCAAGATGTTGTCTCGTCTGCTGGTGTTGTCGTCCTCCTCCTCTTGCTCTCTGGCACTTCGGCCTGCCGTGGCGTGGTTGGCAGGAGGCGGACAGCATCAATCCTCCTTCACAAGAACAACATCAATTCGATACCAAAGCACAACTACTAGTACTCCGACGACCGACGATGATTCGGCCATGGCACGATCTCGTGCTCCCTTTCGAATGCCTCGCAATTCACCGGATGATTCCGTGCCTCAAGATCTTGTTTCGTCGTGGAATCAGTTGGGTCTATGGACGGAATTGGTCGATTCCTTGACACGCGATATGAAACTGGAGGCTCCCACACCCGTGCAGAGTCTGGTGATTCCGTCTCTGTTGAAGGAGAATCCAGCCGATACGGCATTTTTGGCGGCCACGGGAAGTGGGTGAGTAGTGGAGTGGAGTTGTTTGGGAGAGGCAGATATTTTTCATGCAGAAAACACAAGTCAGAACATGGAGTGCTCACCCTCTTTCTCCTCATTCCGCTATGTGCAATATTTCTTTTTTGGTTTTGGTTGACAGGAAAACACTGTGAGTCACGCATTTTCCTGTGAAGCTCAGTGAATGAAAATACCACTGCATTGAGTGCGGTACCTGTTGCTAACCATAATATCCCATGCATTCTTCTTTTCTTGAACAGCGCCTACTGCTTACCACTGCTCCAACAATTGAAAACGACCGAAGTCTTTGGAGATGATGCCGACTCGTACGAAACACGAAAACCCAAACGACCTCGCTTACTCATTATTGCACCCACACGAGAACTGGTCACACAAATTCGAGACGTTGTCAAATTGCTGTGTCATTCCATCAAATTGTCCAGTCACGCCCTCGTGGGAGGACAAGACTATGGCAAACAACGCAAGGCACTCAATCGACCCGTCGATGTCGTGGTATCCACACCGGGTCGGTTGCTCCAACACTGGAAGGAGGGCCATGTCTTTTTTGGAGATGTCCAGTACATTGTCTTGGACGAAATGGACACGCTCTTGGAGCAGGGCTTTCAAAAAGAATTGCAACAACTTTTGTATCCACTACTATGGCAAAAACCTCTCCAAGAGGACAATCCACTTCCCAAAGAAGGAGCCCCTCGTATCATTTTGACCTCGGCAACCATGACACAGGCCATTCAGAAAATTGTCAGTCCCGGAGAGACGAATCGGCGTTTGGCCGATGCTGCCATTACGGCCAAACGCCATTTCACCAAACCTGGCAGCGAAAAGACCAAGGTGATTCTACCCAAGGTGGATATTGTCAAGGCACCTGGCTTGCACAAGGCAGTGCCACGATTGGAACAGATCTTTGTCGATGTGGGCAACATTGACAAAATCTCCTTATTGGTGGATATCGTCAGTGCAGGCAAACGCGGCAATGCGCTAAAGAAAACGGCGGGAAACCAATTGACCATGGTGTTTTGCAATACGGCAGCGTCCTGTCGTGCCGCACAGTATGCCCTCTCGGAGGCGCAGATCGATTCCCTCTCGTACCACGGAGATCTCAATTCCATTGCACGCGCCGAGAATTTGAAAAAATTTCGAAACGCCGGAGAAGATCCTGAATCCACCGAACCGCGCGTCTTGGTGTGCACCGATTTGGGAGCCCGTGGATTGGATGTCCCGCAGGTCGATCATGTCGTCATGTTTGACTTTCCGTTGAATTCGTTGGACTATTTGCATCGCAGTGGGAGAACCGCTCGTGGGGTCGCCGATGCCACCACCAAAGGAAAAGGAAAGGTCACTGCATTGGTCTCCAAGCGGGACAAGGTTCTGGCTGCTGCCATTGAAAATGCCGTCCTCAAGGGAGAACCACTCGATGGATTGTCCAGTCGAAAATCAGACTACTTGCCAGGAGGCCGGCTGGACCACCGTCGTGAGACTAATAGTAGGAATGGACGTGGAGGTCCAAGGAAACAACAGCAGCAACGACGAGGGTTACACACCAAGGGCAAAGCTGGTGGGCAATCAACTAGTAGAGGTCGCTGGTAGTGCTGTTGCATAAGGTAGATTTATGGAAAAAGAACTGTTTGTGCATATCTATCTTTGCTAGACAGCTTCTTCATTTGCCCACTTGAAATAGCTGGGGAGTACCGGGCTGAAAATTTAGTGCACTCAGGAAGTCCCGGTACAGCAGCTCGAAGCAATGCATTCGATCCAGTTGGGGTTTGCCTCCACGGTACTGGTAGTTGCCTCAGCAGAAAGCGACGAAAGGCAGGCACCCAATGTCACATCCGTTCCACCAAGAAACGAGCTAGTAATAGTTCTCTGGAAACTCTGACATATCTCCACTTGCCATCTTCCATCAAAGTTGAAATGAGTGCCACATTCTTCTCCGAAAATGGGATCTCCAGTAAATTCTTTATTTTGATCCGTTTGGATGCACTGATTCCATCCACCTGTACTGCAACTCGGCCCTCTTCCAACCCATCCATGCAGATGGTGCCAAATTTGCCATTCAATGTCAAACCAGAAGGACTGACAAGACCATGGATCAAAACCCACAAACCAGCCTCCCCTCTCTCCAAATCAGTGAAAGCTGCTGTGCCCTCTTCTGCAGCTTCCATGCATACAGCAACTTCCATCGCTGTTTCAGAATTTTGTTTGCATCTATTTGCCTCTGCTTCATTATTTTCTGACACATACTTGAATAGAGCAGATGCTTCTTTCAACTCAGCAGAGAATCCATAAATGACGTTGTTGCTTTTGACAATTCCTTGAGTGATTGTGCCGGACAAAACACATGCCCGAGTGAGGGACAGCTGGACAATATTGGTCTTGTTACTCTGTTCATCTCTATCAGTCCATGCTGCATTTCTCTCACTTTTTGTCTTTGCATTGAGTGCAACCTTTGTGATTCTCTTGAGCATGCCATCACGGCACCACCAACTTGGTTTACTTTGCTGATCATCGCTGTTTCGACTGGACCGGTACCTAGTTGTGAGATGTCCTGTGAGAAAAGCCCAATGGTCAAAGGCCAAATGCATAGGCTTCTGCTTAGGACCAAGATTACCAAACAGAACAATAAATGCCCACCGTTTGACTGCTTCCCCCAAGTATGACGTGGCTTCCTTCTCTTGTCCTGATGCATGGAAGCATTGCGCAAGTCGATGAAAACTTTCTGGTTGCCTTGAGCTTTTGTGCTTTGCGAATTAGCTTCTTACCACCAGCAATATCCCCCTCTGCTATCTTCTTTTCTGCTGACAACACTAGGGCGTAATATTCACCGCCCAAAGCTTCCACAATGTTGGAAAAAGGTTCATTAGCAAGTGCATTACAATCCAACCCTAAAGGTTCCACAATTTCAGGGAAAAGTTTACGAAGGTCATGAACAACATTCTTTTTCTTTGTTTTAGCTTCCTTCTTGTGTCATTTTTTGTGTCTTGGCCAAGCCTCCTGGAAACACTGTTGAGAGCAAAAAAGGGCTGGAATAAAGCCTTCTTGATGACATTGTGGACACTGCTTCTGGAATTTCTTGTTGGCAGGTTCTGCTGTTTGACAGCCCCAACAGACTCTCTCTGCCTTGAAATCTGGTGGTCTTTGCATAAGCTCTTCCACTGCCGACTCCATCGTGATAGAAGCTCGAGCTAGCGCGCTAGTGCTAGGTACCGATACCGACCATTAGTTACATGGAAGTGGAACTCAAGGGAGCTTCCGTTGTGGATCTTCTTTATGGTTTGCCTTGATGCCTCTTTGGTTTTCGCTCAAAAGATCGAGGTCGGGGTTCCTGATGTACACAAACTAACTGGCTTATATCTTTTATTGTACTTAAGGCGTGCCGTAGAAGAAACTTAGTGTTTAATGAAGCAGCAGACTGTTAAATACCGCGAGGCATAATCTCGTAAATAGTCTGTCCACTGTTTGTGGTGGTAAATGGTCATGGGAAGGGTCATGACGTCACCTGAACTGGCACATGCTTAGTTATCCTCGTGACAGCTCTGTGTCCTTCACAAACAACTGGTGAAATAATGAGGCTCCTAATGCATTAGCTCTTCCAACTCAAACGTTGCTTGTTGTTCCTTCCGCAAAGCGCAAACAGATCCAATATTCTTGTTCAGCTACAGGTCCTCCTCACCAAGCCAATTGAGCAAATCGAATGATCGACCATGGCGGACGTCGATATTGACGAAGAAGACGACGAGGTGGTACCAAACCCAGCCGAAGATGGCACCAGTGGAAAGGATGAGAACGGTGGCAAAGAGGATGACTCCAAGGAAAAGCGAAGGAGCGGCGGCAGCCGTGATGGTAGCCGTGATGGTGATGACATCAAGCGAAGCAGCCATAGAGGATCTAGTAGAGACGACGACAAGAGACCAAGGTCTTCTAGTAAGAGTGATTTGAGACGAAGTGGTCATGGCGATCGCCGTTCCAGCGACCGAAAACGTGCCAGTCGAAGCAGCCGCAGTGACAGTGAAAGGCGTCCCAAGGAGACGGAAGAAGAACGGGAAGAACGGAAACGAAAGGAACGAGAAGAGCGAGAAAAACGAGAAAGTCTCAAGGGTGGTGATGCCCTTCCTCGCATTGACCGTCGAGAATCGAGACGTCATTTAGTCGATGACAAGAGGAGCAGTAGTAGTGGCAAAGAGCGGCTGAAACGTTCCAGCACGTATGACCACACTGGTCGAGACAGAGATCGGGATCGTGATAAACATCGAGATCGAGATCGAGATCGGAGCCGAAGCAGCAGTCGCAGTCGAGGAAGCTACAAGAGAGCCTCCAGCGAGAAGAAAATGCTGGGAGGTGTTGATGACAAGGCAGACGACAAAGACGACAACGAATTGCTCTTTGGTGATGAAAAGGATCGTAAAGACAAGGATAGAGATCATCGCGACAGAGATAAAGATCGCGACAGAGATAAAGATCGCGACAGGAGGAGGAGTGACAGAGACCGGGATAAAGATAGAGACAGGCGAAGAAGCGACAAGGACAGAGATCGAGACCGAGATCGCGACAGAGACCGGCACCGTGATGGCAAGAAAGAAACCGATGAGGAGAGAGAAAAGCGGCGAGCTGAGCGAGAGGAGCGAAGAAAGAAGGAGAAGGAGGTACGTAATGCCATGGTTTTTAATAGAGTTTGGTGTGCTCCATTATCTCACACACAATCCTCGACCTATTGCTCACAGGAAAAGGAGGAGGACGAACGACGCCAGAAAGAGCGTAGGGAACGCAGAGAAAAGGAGCGTGAAGAAAGAAAGCGGCAGGTAAGCAAAGGAACGTGTTTGTCAACCAGATCGTTTTGGCAGAAATCCATTCTCACCGTGCTTTCTTCAGGATGAAGAAAAGCGGAAAGAACGAGAAGCCTTGAAAGAGGAACGGCGAAAATCCAAGTCTTCCGATGGTGGAAAGGAAGGAGCCATGCAGGTTAATCGCGCCGATTTGAGGCAAATTAGCAAAGAAAAATTCACCAGTGTCTACAGTCTCGGTAAAAAGATCTACAAAGGAGACGACACTCGGGTTCACAAGTGCAGCCACTGGGCCACCGGTACGGAACGATGTGTCAAGATTACGCCAAAAAAGTCCAGCTCCTGTCATGAGTTTGACATGTTGAAGAATATGGATCACCCCAATATCCTTACCATGTAAGTGAATCGAATCAATTTCCTCATGATCCCTGTTGCTTCCATGTTGGCGAGCATCAGTCTCCTCAACGTCGACTTGAATTTCCTTCGGTTTGGTTAAAGGTACGATTTGTTTGTGGAGGAGGACGACATGGGCTTTGAATGGTTCTTGGTGGTGGATCTTTGCAAGGGTAGCAGTCTCTACAACTACCTGCAGAAACGATCCTGTAAGCCGGGAAAGGAAATCGTGGACGAAACGCCGCCACCCCCAGACCCCGATGATGATCCGTTTGGATTGGGTGGCCTGGTGAGCGGTATGGAAGAGATGGCCAAAGGTGTGGACGATATGGTCAAGACTATCGCGGGGGAATCCACGGATGATGACATCAGTGAAGTAGAAGAGGGGGACTGCTACGGAATGGCTGAAGACGAAGTGAAACAGGTCATGCTGCAGGTTCTCTCGTGCGTCAATTATCTACACAAGAATCGTCTTGTCCACGCAGGTGCGAACATCACAACAACAAACATCGAAGCCTGTTGAAAGCATGTTTTACGACAGCACATCTGACCTCTTCTTCTTTTGACACCCTCTGACTGCCAGACATCAAGCCTGAGGTGCGTGCAGGAAATTGCGTGTCACGTCCATTATGATGGCAGCATGCCGCTCACACAGAATCTTTTCCTGCATCTCCCAGAACATTTTGATGGCAACCCAAAAGGATTTGTCATCCATCAAACTGCTAGACTTTGACAACTCGGCATTGCTGCGGAAGGCAGACGACAAGATCGGTATCCAGAAGGGAACTCCAGAGTACATGGCACCAGAAGTACATGCTGGCACCAAGTATGACTACAAGTGCGATGTCTGGAGTTGGTACGTTTGCTTTTGTCAGCTCGAGAAAAGACGTTGGATTTCACGTTGCAGGCTCCTCACTACCTCGCTCCTTGCCAATCCTGACTCCCTTTAGTGGTGTCCTTGCGTACCAGCTCCTTTCCAATGGTTTGCCGTTCGGCGATACTCGCGAAGACGAAACTAGTGAAGAAGATGTCTCCAACAGAGTCCAAGAAGGGAAGTACACGATGGCTGGCCCTGCCTGGGGACCTGTCTCTGATGACGCCAAAGATTTTGTGAAGCATCTTCTGGTGCTTCGTGATAAGAAGCGCCCTACGGCAGAGAAGGCGCTCACCCACAGGTTCTTGGCTGGAAACAAGAAGGGAGAGAACTCCGCGGCGGCGGCCACCACTGTCAAGTTGTCAGGAAATGCGGTGGCCATGAGCGCCATGACGAACTTCGGAAAGTAAGTGTCTGCCTTTTCAAGTCAGGGACGAGAGTCTATCTAGTTGTTTCATTCGTTGGCCTTATGTTCGTCTCGTTTTCTCCAGATTCAAGGCCGAATCCAAGCTCAAGAAGGCAACGTGCGCTTTCATTGCTTCTCAGTTGTTGACCAAGGAAGAAAAAGACAAGATCGACAATGTCTTCAGGGCTATGGATATCACTAAGGATGGAAAACTGTCCAGACAGAGGTCAAAGCTGGCTTCTTCCAGATTTTCGGTACTTTCATGTCGGACAAGGAAATCGACGATATGTTTGATAGGGTAGATTGCGATGGAACGGGCGAAATCGAGTAAGTGTCCTTCAAATTGTTGTACTTCCAATCGGTTGCGTGGCTTCTTTTCCCAACACGACATTTTCGCTTCACTTTGCAATTAGGTACTCGGAGTTTGTCATCGCGTCAATGTCAGAGACTGATCTGCTGAGCACGGACAGGCTTCGAAAGGCGTTTCAGTTGTTCGACAAGGACAACAGTGGTTCCATCACAATCAGCGAACTTCGCGACATTTTCCAATTCTTCCAGACAGCTGGTGCTGACATGGACCAAGACTACATTGACAAAGTCATCGCTCAAGTTGACGCTGACGGCGATGGGGATGTCAGTTTCGAGGAATTCTGTGATATGATGAGGAACGGGATCGCTATTGCGTAGCCACGTAACCCCTTTGTTTTAGTTGACGATCTCGTAGTATTTCCGTGCTATTCGTGTGCTTCATTTTCTCTCGCCAATGCGTGCAAGTGAAACCAAGAACCAAAACCTCAAGTGCCGCACGCCATCTGCCTGCTCTCTCTTCTCTTGACTACCGGTACTGGCTAGCTAGAGCCACAGACTCGGAATCCACGAGAGGATCATGGCTAGCTAGCTAGACGGATGGACCTACCGGTATGGATTTGGTACAGTGGTACCGGCGCGGTACCACTCTGATCCTTTGCTCCTCTAATAGGCCGCTCTCTAAGCAAGGCTCGATCGCCAGCCAGAGTGGACGGATTCGCAATGCCAAAGAGAAGATAAGGCAGGCCGGATCAAAACCCGGACGGCACCGTCTGTCATCGTCCGGAGAAACCGTTGGAACAGATCCTGAGAAAACAGCCAAAACAAAAAGTGAGCAACCACAATGAGGCTCACAAGCGTTCCAGCACCAATGACACACTCTTACCCTTGCACAAACTCAATAATAGACATAGACTTTACTTCTGTTAAACTATTTGGATGCACTAGTAGTGGCTTGACTGGTAGTTCGCTCCTTCCTGGCTGATCTAGCCTTGTCGGTGTTGGCTTTGATCTTGGCACGGCGCTCCGGCCCAGGATCGACGTTGTAGTAGAGTAGCCCATTCCTCTTCTCTTCGGGAACTAGAGGAGCCCACTTATCATACATCTCCTTCCACTTGATATCTTGAATTCCAACAGCACCAACTGGCTCTAATTCAGTGTCAATCGCGTCCTTCCAAAACTTTTTGTCTTTGCCACGAAACTCAGGACGTAGCATCTTTTGGGAGCTCTTCTTCTTGCTGTCGTGAGTCGTCCTCTTGACCAATGTCTCCCCATTGTCAATGTCAATGTCATAAGTAAAGCAGTGGTAGTTCTTGACTTTGCTTGGCTTGAACATGTACGTGCTTTCAAAGGAATCCCAGTCAAAGAAGAAGTCAGCGTCACAGAAGAGTGGCTCCACGGAGTCATGTCGCATCGACTGAATAAGATCAGTGGGTAGGTAGATGTTGCTCTGTGGTATGTTAACAGCAGTGGAAGAGGAGTAGGTGAGACGTTTGCAGCATTTGGTTGACTGTCGCTGATAAGACAAATGACACTGGCCGCGTCAAAACCCAGATGGGAGTTCTGGATTTCAGGTTTTGAGGAGAACACAAACCATGACCATGGCGCTTACCTCTCTGTATTCCTTCTTCATGACATTGAAGAGTCTGTCACAGTCATTCTTTGTGTGCCCCTTGATAAGGAATGCAGCTCTTGCGACCTTGGTGTAGCCAAGCTTTACCAAGAAGAACAACAGTCGCATCACCATTCGGTTCTTGTTTTGACCGGCACAGTTGTCAAAGATCAGAGTAATCTCCTTGTAGGTGTTGTCAAACAGTTGGTCGGTCATGATGTAATGGCGAATGTGATACCAGAGTAGAGAGCAAACGTTGTTGCCTCCCTTCTTCGCGATGTCTTCAGTGTAGGTGTAAGCATGGAGCTTGTCGGTTGAGCAGTCAACAACCCCAAAACAGTAGGCTGAGAGTGGAGAATAGTAATAAGTCTCTCCGGGTTGTTCAAAGCCAAAGGAAGGAATCGCCATGTTCTGGGAATAGTCTGCCACAAAGCAGAGGCACTTCTCTGCAGGTGGTTTGTCCTTGGTGGCAATGGCTTCTTTCTTCTTCAGCTGATAATACTCTCTCTGATTCCTAGCATCTCTGACATGTTGGGCTGCAGTGAGAAGCATCTCCTCTTGTTCTTCCATCATCGCTTGCTTCTCTTCTCGCCTCTGCTTCTCCAAAGCAGTCAGCTCAGAGACCGGCAAGTCGTCATCATCAGAGTCGTCAGCTCCAATTCGTGCCTCCCTTTCTTGGTTCTTCTTCTGCACATTGACAAGATACTTGTGGCGATTCGCATAGACATAGCAGTCGCCACAGATGTCTTCTCTGGCGGAAGCAATAACTAGCCGGGGGTACTCCTTCTGCCAGAAGTCCCAAAACTTGGACCAAGAGCAGACTTTCTTCTGTTCCACGCCAGCAACGGGCTCATGTTTTGCATTCCCATTCCTTGACACCTTGGCTTTCCATCCATTCTCGCGAAGGTATCTTCCATAAAGGGATCGCTTGGTTTGGGAAGCAGGAAGCTCCATCAGTTCCGTCTCATCGCTCTTCAACGTGTTCTGCAAACTGCCATCAACCAGTTCACGGACAAAAAGGGTAGCTCGAGGCTCTGCCAACTGTCCAACTTCATAGAAGAACATGTTCAATGACCGGTAAACGTCACGGTCCACTTTGTGTTGATTGCCCTTGTTTCCATGTTTGTTGTTCTTCTTTCCGTCCACGATGTTCTCGACGTTCATCCATTTTTCATAACCAAATCCAATGAGACGGATCAAAGTGTCACGGCAACAGGAGTCGTAAGCTGTTCCTGGAAGGACATAACAGCGGTGTTGCTCCACTCTGTTGAACATGTACTTCGACAGTCGGTGCCGATGTCTAACGTACTTGACCCACTCCATACAAAACTCAATCTGGACTGAACGTGTCATGAGACCAAATCGCCAAAGAAAGTCGACAATGAACTTGAATTCCAAAGTTCCGTTGGCTGGAATGTCATGGTTGCAGGTGCATGTGGTGTGCTGGCTGTTGTTCCTGATTGAGACGCAGTTTGGAAGACCTCGATAGGTGGCAAGCCAATCAGCAATCTCCTCTTTGAGAGGCTCCACGCTCACCGGATCCTTGGCATTTTCCCCTTTCACAATCCGATTTCGAAGGCTAGGCGAGTGGATCTTCTTCACAGGGCTAACAGTAACCTTGGCGGTCGTGTTGGTGGTGTCTGCAGGACTACTAGGCTCCGTCATGGTGGTCAAATAGAGGACTTTTGCCTCATCTTTGGTTGACTGGAAGAAAGAGGATCGAAATCGAAACTACTCGGAAAATGGCAAAATCTTCATTCCGATAGCTGTGGGAGTCAGCCTCCGAAGGAACGCGCACGACTACTTAGATCTGTCGGTTGGCTTCATTATAGTAACTAAGCGGACCTAGCCAATGGTTGACACACCGTTAGAAAGCTCTAAATACGGAGAAGCCGGCTAGCATTTAAAACTATTTTCGAGGTTCCTCACATTTTGACCGACGACGGACGGACGTTAGCCGGCTTTTGATCCGGCCTGCCTTAGATGTGGTGTCACCCTAACTGTTACTCTAGCTAGCTAGCAAGTACACGTAGAGCCACTTTCTTGGACAGAATCATTCGAATCGAATCCCAGTTTGGCCCGTGGAACACATTCGCAGACAGCTTGAAATAATAGTTGAGGTAAATAATAGCCGCTAAATATTTGACTAAGAATAATACCTTTACCAAATCTACCTGAAATTTGACTCCCATTCCCTAAAGGCACATGTACCGGTACCAATGTACCGGCGTACTGTACGGTAGCACTACGGATAGCGGTCATAGCGGTAGGAGGGTGGTTTTTCTGAAGATTGTATGACTGTCGCAGATGACCGAAGACTTTTTTATTAAAGCATCCCTTTCTGACAAATGGAAACAGAGAAGGAAACTGGCATGGTACTATTAGTCTAGTAACTAGTAAGGCCGCTCTCTACCCAAGCGACTAAAGTAGCGACTAAGCCATATTTCGTAGTTTAGTCGATAGTTTAGTCTCTGAGGGTGGTGTCTACCCAAGCGACTAAACGTCCCACGGACTAAAGGCTTTAGTCATTATGTTCGCTCACCGACTAACGGGAGGCTGGTTAGTCGGTGAGCGACATAACGACTAAAGCTTTTTAAGAACTCTTTATGAAAAAAGAACAGCACCCTCATTGCACAGCCTCACTATCAGAGCATCGCGACAGAGCTGATAGAGTAGAGGTGCAACCGATCGAACGATCCAAGAGGAGTATCGGCCGATAGTAGAGGAGTAGAGGTGCAACCGATCGAACGAACGATCGAAGAGGAGTATCGGCCGATCGGCCGATAGTAGAGGTGCGATCGAACGATCGAACGATCGAAGAGGAGTATCGGCCGATAACAAATTCCACACTCCTAGCCTCACTATTAGGCCATCGAATCAGTGCCAATAGAGGAGAGGTGCGAACGATCAAATGCAAAGGATCGAACGATTGAATGATAGTATAATAGAGGTGCATTGCAATGGTGTGTTTTGAGTCTTGTTATCTCAGTCTTGTTATCTCAAAAAAGTAATCCCTTCTGTTAAGTCTTTGTTTGAGTCCTTTAATCCCTTCTGTTAAGTCTTTGTTTGAGTCCGTTACATCTTTTTTGAGTCCTTTAAGTCCAGTAGTGTTCCGTTTAGTCATTTGTTTAGTCATTTGTTTAGTCGGCTGGGTAGACAGGTCCAAATGACTAAAGAACTGACTAAATTGTTTAGTCCGAGATTTAGTCATCTGCTGGTAGACACCACCATTACTAAAGGATAATGACTAAATCTTGAACTAAACAACCACCTAAAGGATTCCTTTAGTCGCTACTTTAGTCGCTCCGGTAGAGACCGGCCTAAGGTTTCAAGGTTTCGAAGTTTCGACATAAAATCTTACGGAAGTACTGTACAGGTACCTGTTACCTGTGCATACAGTTTTTTAAAGTTGCAGCTACAAAGATTATTATTAACAAAAGGCAAGCTGAGAATCGCATTCCTCTGCAAATTTGGTTTCACTTCTCTCAAACACTGCTCCCGAACACTTCTCCTGAACACTTCCCCCGAACACTTTTAGTGTTGTATTAGTATTGCTTCAGAATTATCAGTGGACTTCCTCTGCAAATTTGGTTTCACTTCTCTCAAACACTGCTCCCGAACACTTCTCCTGAACACTTCCCCCGAACACTTTTAGTGTTGTATTATTATTACTTCAGAATTATCAGTGGACAGTCTTTTAGACTAGTATTTTGCAGAGAATTTTCGTTGACGATTTTTGTACCTGCGCACCGCATCGTACCGTACCGTACCTTACCGCACCGTATCGCACCGAACTGCACCATACCACACCGTACCGCACAGTACGAATTAAAAGCTTCAGAGATCCAGCATTCAAGGAATGCGATATTAATAGTACTAGTACTGGCTAGCTATCCACGAAGAAGGAGGACCGATTAGTCATGTTTACTATAGAAAATACAGTACTATACTACCTCTGTAGCGTGCAAGTACAAATCCTACAGCCGTGTAGAAAGCCTACGTGCACTAGGTATGTACAGTGCACGCAGGCTTTCTACAGTCGTGTAGGAATCCTACGTGCAACGTGTATGTAGCAATCTACACGTTTGCACGTAGAGGTGCGCGCACCGCCCTCGACTGACGTCACTCGAATGACGTCAATTAGTCGCGCGCACGATTCGAATCGCGCCACACGGCACATCCATTTTTAAGATAACCCATTTTTGCTTCCCACCCTTGTTTTAAGATACTTCGAAAGTGTACCTACCGTACCTACATGTACTTGTACATAATCCCCTCTGGAGCCCATTTGACTGGTGACTTTTACGGGTACCACAACTCAAAACATGTGCAACTAGATGCTCTTGCCCAGACTAGCTTAACCCTCCTCCTTCTCCCCTCTGGAGCCCCTTCAACTAATCACTTTTACGGGTACCACAACTCAAAACATGTGCAACTAGATGCTCTTGCCCAGACTAGCTTAACCCTCCTCCTTCTCCCCTCTGGAGCCCCTTCAACTAATCACTCAAAGATCCAAAAGTGCTTTTTAAATCTGGAAGCTGCACAACATCCCACAAACCCCAAACCAAAAGCGATTATGACCTCATTCATTCTTTCTTTTGGAGGGACAACATCAATCAAATCATCATCATGAAGGATAAGGAAAAG
>CAICTM010001438.1:0-29266 GCA_903772945.1 Seminavis robusta | reverse complement strand
GACTTGGACATAACGGCTATTTCCACCCATACAGGCCTGTCCCCTTGATAGGATTTCCATCGTGCGACGCACACGTCTACATTTCCAATCTCCGGATGAGTGCCCCCGCACTTTATTTCATATTGTCCGACTGATGTCGTGCCTTCCGTGACCCTTGTCAGGGGGCGAATGCAATACACGGCTCTTAGCCTTATTCGCGACTCGATCCTAGATAGGGTTTGAGTTCGACTCATGACGTAGTCCTTCGCGAATAGTCATTGGAGACAGGGTTCTCAATGACTGCTCTAGTCATACTAGGTTGATGATGAAACATCGCTCTAGATATTTAGCCAGCGTGGAGTACTTCCACGCTACTAGATAAATGCTAGACGCGTTCCGTTTTTGGATCGTGGAGTGAGTAGGATTGCTACCGCAACCTACTCTATCACACACTACAGTCTCCCGCGGGAGTTCAGATCTACGATCCTTTGATTGTGGATCTCTCTCGTTGATTAGTTTTCATAGCTTTCTAATCCTCTCATAACTTTCATTCTCTCAAACTCAAAACACTCGAAAGATCTTTACACTAGCTTTTAGCGTAGTGCAGCAGTCAGTTCTCGGCCCATGACGGCCAAGTTGGTGCAATTTGAAAAAACAAGGGTAAGTCTCCGGTCGTCCACAGTATCAGAATAGAAGAGAAAACCATATCTTTATCTTACTTTCTGTTCTCTTACTGCTGACGGCCGAGGAACTACCATTGTCGACGCTTGTTATCGCTCCGGATAACAAGAGGAGAGGCTACCGCTACGGAGGAGGAGGCTCTGTTAACTCCAGCCCTACCAACAGCCTGAACAGAGGAGCCTATCGTCGTCGAGTCATTGAAAGGCAACAGCCACCGGAAGAGGCAACAACACACAAGAGAGTGGATCCTCCTGCCGGATTCATCCCTTCTTGTTATTTCCTGCTGTTTTGGTGGTGATTCCTGTGTCGGTACCCATTTTCCTGTATGCGCAAGTCAAGTACTGTTGCCACTAGCTATACGGCTATACGGCAGCTGGCTACAATGGCTGGATTGACAATATTCGGTTGTGCGTGTATTCGTCATAAAGATCCAATGCGAGGTAACCGAGTGCAGCGAGCAAAGTCGAACCTGATTGTGTTCGGTACTGTTGCCACTGTCACTGATCGATGAACTCTATTGTAACTGGCTACGATGGCTGGATTGACAATGTTCGGTTGTGTATGTATTCGTCATAAGGACTCAATGCAAGGTACCGGTAATGGAGTGTAGCCAGTAAAACGGAACCTGAGTGTGTTCGGTACTGTTGCCACTGTCACCGATTGATGTAACTCTACGGTAGCTGGCTACAATGGCTGGATTGACAATATTCTGGTGTGCATGTATTCGTCAAAAGGATCCAATGCGAGGTACCGGTAACCATAGCGAGCAAAGCTGAACTTTCGGTACTGTTGTCACTGTCGTCGATGTAGCTATACCGCAGCCGGCTACAATGGGTGGATTCATAATGTTCCGTTGTGCATGTAGTCTATTCGTCATAAGGATCCAATACAAGATACCGGCAACGAGTGTAGCCTGCAAACGGAACCTGAGTGTGTTTGGTACTGTTGACACTGTCGCCGATGTAATTGTACGGTAGCTGTTGGAGGTTGTATTACAGACACCTCAATACAAATTAGTCATTTATCCCAATCTAGTTGATAGGGGATATCTATATCTATTCTCTAGTTACATACATGGCGAGTTTAACTGATCTATATGGTCACCCCCTTCACTATATCCTTTGAAGTTGAATCAATCCCAGAAAACATGGAGAAAGATCACTTCTTGGAAATAGCTTAACAGTAAAACAGTATTTTACCTTTACTAAGCTAGAGTGTTACTAGCAATCAACACTATTTCCAAGAAGCTCAACCTTTCGTGATCTCGCCAATGGGTAATGGCGACATCGATACAAACAACTTCCTATAAGAGATACAAGTCTATGCTATAAGGTAACCAGTCCGGTGCAGGCAGATAGTGCTGGAGCCCCACTATAAAGGCAATCCAAACAGGCTTGCAGGAAAAAGGCAACACCACGAAATCCTTCATCGCAAACTGATTGCACAGACGATCCACTGTTACGTCAATCCTACAGGAAGTGACCAAGTTACGAACTATTGAAAATTGACTAGCTACAAGCAAGAACGGAGCAAGAACAGCTAGCTCCAGGAGCAAGCTCTGGATCAAGGAACCAGCCAAGCTCACAGGAGTGAGAGCTGGAAGCAAGCTCACAGGAGTGAGCTGCAACCGTTCGGAGCGCGCAATCAAGCTCCCAGGAGTGAGCTCCGGTGCAAGGACCAAACCCACAAGCAAGCTAGGACGACTAGCTAGCAGTCCAAGCAAGCAAGCAACGAAGCTCACAGGAGTGAGCAAGAACGAAGCGAGTTCACAGGAGTGAGCGATCATCAAGACGTTGCGCTACTGTGTAACAAACAGCACTTCCGGTGACCGGAAGACCAAGACTTTGGGCTGTGGAAACAGCCATCGTACAAGAACTGCGAGGTGCAGAACTGATACAAAAACCAACTACACGAAGAAGACTCATCGCAAGACGGAGTGCATGAGTGGCGGACCAAGCTAACTAGCTAGGAGTCCAACAGAGAAGGCTGCCGGCGAGCTGGAGCCAAAGCTACTGTACGGAACAGAGCTACCGTACGGAGCGCCGCAAGGCTACTGTACAGAGTGCAGCCAGGCTACTTCGGAGACCAACGAAGAACGGCACCAGGAGTGTCGACCAAGCGACACGACGAGTGTTGCTACAGAAGGAACGAACGAGATAACAAATTCCAACAGGAACCACAGAGGTACTTCTGCGGGAGTTCCTCCAGCCTCACTATCAAGCCCTTGAATCAGTGCTGATAGAGGAGAGGTACGACGAAAAATTCCAACGCACGAGTTTCAACAAGCCGAATTACCAGGCCGACTACTCAGCAAGGACAGCTCCTACGGAAGGACTGTCATACAGCAAGTTGTGCTTTGGACATTAGCACAACAAGCTTGAAGAGTGCAAGCACTCGAATCCGACCCGGAACGAGTTGTGTCCGTCCATCGTTCAAACAAAATTGAAAGAAAAACAAGAACAAGACCGACCAAAGCGATCCATCGATCGCTACTACTGTCAACAAGATAACAAGAGTTCGCTACTGCCGTCGCTGACAAACAACAGTGTCGGCAGGCATCCAGACAGACTGAAGCGATTGAGCCACGCAGCTATACTGCTACTGGTCACTACGGCAAGAACGCCGCTACGGCGAAAACAAGAAGAACAACGCCAACAGCATTGACAACAAGAGTGTTGGCAACTGCTGTTGGCAGAAGAAGACTTTCCTTTTTGTGAGGAAATCGCTGACACAATCGTGCAGTTCCACGGAACGACGAAGAACAAGCCAAGCAGTTCAGTAGTGGCAAGGAGCACAGCCACTGAACCGAAAAGGTATCTTTCGTTGCGCAAAGGTATCTTTCCGACAGGCCTGTACGGAGCCAGATCCCAGAGACGATCTCTCCGTACGTCGGCATCAAGAGGATATCCCGTGGAGATCCCAGCCACCGGTACAGCAGCTACCGGCACGTCGAGTGCAAGCCACCGCAGGAGCATGTCCTGGCTGCACGTCCACATGCAGATTGCTAGCTACTAGCTACCGGCACAAGAGCTACCGGAGCAGCGCAGCTCGAGCCAGCTTCTTGCTAGCCAACCGGCGCAAAAGCTACCGCAGCAGTGCAGCAAGCTACAGGAAGCACAGGAGTGCATCTGCCTCCATTGCTTGAATATAACTATTTCCTTGGAGTGTGTATTGAGTTTACACTCTTCACCTCCTATCCTTTCATGGAGTGTGTATTGTGGCATGCAAGCCATAGCACCTCCTACTACCAATTTTTGGAATGTATTGTGGCATCCAAGCCACAGCACTTCCTCCCTGATTACAGGCAAACCTGAGGCAACACCAGCCTCTAGGTAGGCAACAACAGATACCTTTACAAGACCATGCCCTTGCTATTTGATCACAGCAACTGCACAGGAGTGTGAGGGTACCCAAATCCAAAACCTACAATCCTACAAACAAAATCATCATAACATCCGCCTTTATAGGCAATGCCGTAACCATCAATGGCCACAACTACACGGCCAACAACCATCAATGGCTACATCAACAGCCAGCATCGATGGCAACAACAGCCAACAACGGTATCTACCACTACCAAACCGATTACAATGAATCGACCAAACCAAAATTCGAATTGCATCTACAATAACGGCAACTGCAACAAACAGCAGAACGACAGTGAACGTTGAACCGAGTAGCTAGCTACAAGCAACTCAAAAGTTCACAAGACAAGGAACCAAGCAACAGGATGGCTGGAGCATTCAGAGTTTGACCCACAAGCGGGAACCTGATCAATAGAAACAACAAGAGGGTGCACACCTCACTCCACTGCACTACGCAACTACTGTACAGAGATTGCAACCAACCTAGTCTCACACCAACAACAGAAGTACACCAGTACAACAAACCAAGCCAACCATAGATACAACTACGGACAACTACAAGTCCTGCCACAGCCAACTCACAGGAGTGTAAGAGCAGTGACAGAACCAACACTTGTCCTGCCACAGCCAACTCACAGGAGTGTAAGAGCAGTGACATCACCAACCAAAGGATCTACCGACTACATCACCATCGAACCATCATCGACCGTGACACGTCCAGGTCCAGTGGAGCCCATCAAGTTGGAGCATCCACAACTACTACCGAATACTTCCTTACAAGTTTCCAAACTTCCAAGGGCTTCCAGCCCCAACTCAAAGTATCATTGTGGCAAGGAACTTCCTCCTAGTTCCAGCTACTACAACAGTTCTCACAAGTGTCGCTATAGCCTGACTTCCCAGTCTCAGCTACGGCAACACCAAATGACGGTACCAAGTGTACCAAGTGACGGCACCAGTCACCACAAGTGACGACACCAACAGTCACGAGTCTCACATGAGTATAAACACCCATGACAAGAGGAAACAATAACTCAACCATTTCCTCATTCCATCTTCAGACATCGAGACCATACCAAGAACTAGGTTCAGTCGAACCCAACAAGTCCGTGACTTCCAAGCTACATCATTTCCAGCTTCCATGCACCTTCCAATAGGGCATCACTTCCCACAAGTCTACGACTTCCAGAAGCTTCAACCAGCTTCCATCTACGAAGGGCTTCCGGCCCCATCAAGTGTCAATGCAGCCGACCTTCCCAGTCTGAGCCGCAGGTACACCAAGTGACGGTATCATCCGACACCAATCTTCCAGGAGGAGTGGCATCACTCCCAGCAGGAGTGCCAGCCACAAAGACTTTTCCGATGATGACAATGTCCGTATTGTCTCGTCTCCACCGCTCAGCTTCTCGTTACCAAGCGGGATGCCGAGCAACTACTTCCAAGGTTTGTTTTGGACTCATTGCAAGCCAGTCGACACGACGACGCGAGACTGGATTGCAAGCCTTCCCAAGGCAGGAGCCTGCTTACCCAAGCACAGATAGTCACTTTGAGTGCTATCGATTCTCAGGAATCTTAGAGGAACCACCTCTAGCTCCATAGCAACCCCAAGGTGCATCCAATGTCCAAACCAACCCAGCCAACTTTGGCTAAAACAAGTACAAGTCCTGCCACAGCTAGCTCACAGTAGTGTGCCAACAGTGATAGCAGGAGTGGTATTGATAAAGTTGTACCCACCAAAACCAAAGTCTCAAACCTTTTTCAACCTTCCTTTGAATTCTCCTATCGATCTATCCAGATTGACACACCAGATCGACTGACAAGAAACGATCATGCCAGATCGAATGACACGAAGCGATCGAATCACAAGCAGCGACCACGAGATCGATTCAGTTTGACTCTCGGGATCGACTCAGAAGATCCATCATGAGATTGCAAGTGCGACCACAGAAGCCTATCGAGGCAGAGCAAGCTTACTCAAACAAGGGTAGCCACACACCAGTGCTACCGGGATATCTTCTGCAGAGGATTCCCACAGTTCCACAGGAACAGTTCCACCATGGAACCAGCTCAAAGCAAGCAACAGTTCGACGGAACGCCACAAGTTGCCAGCACCCATCTACAAGAGGTGCAAACCAAGGTCCACATCAAGCAAGCACACATTCATGTGCAACAAGTCACAGCCATTCGATTCCAAAGAAGAGGAGGCCGTGATGGAGGAAGAAGCTTCCCCAGCTGGGAAGAAGAGGATTCCATTCCTCTGAAAAGACAACAGCAGGACATCCAAGAACACTTCTTGGACATCCAACAAGAAGAGACAGCTCACGTTCCATTCCAATGGACAACAAGCTGACTCCAGATAGCTACCAAGCTATTGCACAGACTCATATGCTCACCTGATTTCCAAATCCAGTATCAAGCCTGAATGGATAGATGTTTCCACACATCATTGGCGATTGAGACCATGGCATATCGATGTCCAGTTCAGTCTACACCGCCAGTCAAGAGCACAGTTTGAGTCTACGAGAATGCAGCCGGAACTTCCTAGTTTCCAGCTACAGCAATACCAAGTGACCAGAACTTCCCAGTCCACGGTTCAAAAAGCGATCGGAACTTCCCAGTTTCGAATACAGCAACATCAAGTGACGGCACCAACCGCCACAGCAAGTCATACAGGAGTGGCAACACTCACAGGAGCGAGTGGTGGCAAAGTGGCTTTTCCTGACGACACTGTCCACATGTCCACATTGACTGTGACAGATTTGTCAGCACTGCTATGGATGACAAGCTTCTCGCCACCAAGCGGAATGCCGAGCAACCTAGCAAGTGGTCTCTCGACCAACAACTGTTCCTTATGGAGCAACCATCATTACATTAATTATTCGTTCCACGGTATCCTTTATAGAACCGTGCAGGAGTGTGTTGGAGGTTGTATTACAGACACCTCAATACAAATTAGTCGTTTATCCCAATCTAGTTGATAGGGGATATCTATATCTATTCTCTAGTTACATACATGGGGAGTTTAACTGATCTATATGGTCACCCCCTTCACTATATCCTTTGAAGTTGAATCAATCCCAGAAAACATGGAGAAAGATCACTTCTTGGAAATAGCTTAACAGTAAAACAGTATTTTACCTTTACTAAGCTAGAGTGTTACTAGCAATCAACAGTAGCTGACTACAATGGCTGGATTAACAATAGTCGGTTTTGTGCATGTATTCGTCATAAGGATCCAATGCGAGGTAACCGAGTGCAGCGAGCAAAGCGGAACCTGAGTGTGTTCGCTACTGTTGCCACTGTCACTGATCGATGAACTCTACTGTAACTGGCTACGATGGCTGGATTGACAATGTTCGGTTGTGCATGTATTCGTCATAAGGATCCAATGCAAGGTACTGGTAACGGAGTGTAGCCAGTAAAGCGGAACCTGAGTGTGTTCGGTACTGTTGCCACTGTCACGGATCGATGTAACTCTCTGCCTACGGTAGGTACCGTAGCTGGCTATACAATGGCTGGATTGCATCTATTCGTCATATGGATCCAAGTAGCGAGCAAACTGAGGAAACAGGAGACCAACGCTGAAAAAAAGCCGAATTTCCTGTTCGGGTGAAGCCAAAATATAGGGGTAGAGATAGGCGTAAGCCAACAAAACTGGAAATTGAATGTGCTACAAATTTAGGGGTAGGCATAATTCAAGGTTAGTGCACTCAACACAATAAGCCACAGAAGCTACAAAAGTTACAGGTATATATGGGAGTGACAGCTGTAAAATTATGGTTAGCGGGCGGCAACACACGACGAAGTCGGGTGTTGTCGCCAGGGCTAGCATAAATAAAAAAGAAGGTTATAATGAGGGAATGATACCGGGCGGCAACACACGACGAAGTCGGGTGTTGTCGCCAGGGCTACCTTGAAAGAAGGGTGCAATCTCAAACATGTCATCCTTCTTCTATCTGTCTTTCTGCCGAGGTATTGCAGCTCCCGCTGACTTAATTACATGTATTACCGGTACTTGGTCCGCGAAGGCGACACGAGTAAGGACGGTACTATTTTAAAATAGTACCTGGTACAGTCGTACCGTAATGAAGGTCCAACCGAGGCCGAGGTGTGCGAAAGGATCTCTATTTTATGCGACGAATGAGGCGGCAAAGAGAGATCGCAACGAGGTGCTTGGGGAGAAGACGGAGGATCTTGATGAGCAAAGAAAATTTATTTTATACAACGAACGGTGCTGGCCTCCTCGGCCTCCGCCTTGCCCGGGAGCCAGGAAGAGAGATCGCCACGAGGAGAGCATGCTGTGCAAACAAAGTAGACTTTATGCAACAAATGGTGCAGGGCGTCAACCTATGCCTTGTCCAGGAGCCGGAAAGAGAGATCGCCACGAGGGGCCCCGCGAGGAGACTCAGGAGCACGGGCGTTCGTGCCTGTGTTGTGGTTGAGGCTGTTCATCTCGAACGATTGGATCTCTTCATATCCCGCTTCCTTCTTCTCCGTTTTGGGAATAAAAGGCTTGAGAACTTTCTTGTACGCGAAGAACATACTGAGGGCACAGAACGAAATGAGCACCGCAACGCCAACCGTAAGCACCCTCATCACTGCCTCCATTTCATGCTCCTTGTAGCGAAAGAAATCTTCCTGTTGCATGGGCATCTTTTCTCGGCCATCGTTGCTATGCGGCTCTGTGCTCAACCCGTTCTTTTCCCTCTCTTCGTCTCTTTCATTGATTTGACGCAGCTTTGACTCCTTGTCAGCCATGCAATCAACTCCAATGTGAGTCACACCCTCAGGAATAGTCCAGTGCTTGTGGCAAAACAATTTGCCAAAGATGGTCTCATCTCGCTGAACAGAATAACAACGCTGGAAATCACCCACACACTCATCTGGCCAGCCTTGGACATAGTCTTGTAGCCTTCCACTGATGGTGGTGCTGTATTCGTTGCTGCTTGAGCACAATGTTGAAAGCTCCATGGGGCCCAAGTTGCCATGATTTTCTTCCGGGATTGTATGAAAGGTGAAGTTGCAAGGGCTAATATGCGCCGTGTATTTGGCTCTGGGGTTGCTCTGGCGTGAAGCACATGGCTGGTTATTCCTGAGTTCGGTGTGGCTGTCGCCCGCGTTCCAGTGCCTGCTTTCATAACTGTTGTCAAAAACCTTGTTGAGGTCATAACCAAGGCGCGTACAAATCTGTTCTGTCCTTGTCAGCCCTTCCAATTCTTCAGCCTTCTTTTTCTCCTCTTCTTCTGGTTCATCAAGCTTCTCGAGCTTCATTTTCTTATCGGTGGAGCAGTCAACCCCAATGTGAGTCACACCATCTGGGATCGTCCAATGTTTGTGGCAAAATCTGGCGGCAAAGACCGTTTCGTCCCTCTCAACTGAGTAGCAACGTTGGAAGTCCCCAACACATTCATCTGGCCAGTTGTGAACATAGTCCTGCAGCAGCGTAACAGCAGAATCATGATGCTCATTGCGTTTTGAGCATGCAGATGAGAGTTCCATTGGGCCCAAGTCCTCATGAGTTTCCTCTGGGATAGTGTGGAAAGTGAAATTACAAGGAGATAGGTGGCTTGTGTAGTGGTCTCTGGGGTTTGCTCTGGGGGATTCACAGGAAGGATCTCCTTTGAGATATTTGTTGCTGCTGCTGGAAGTCGACCAGTAGCGGTCATACGACGTGTCGTACTTCCTGTGTAGGTCGTATCCATTTCGAACACACATTTGTTCTGTCAAAGTCATATTCGCTGTTTCTCTTTCTTTCAAGGTCTTTTCGTCTTCTTTCTCTTGCATGAGCTGGAGCTTTGTTGACTTGTCTGCAGAGCAATCAACAGCCACATGTGTCACACCCTCTGGGATGGTCCAGTGTTTCTTACAAAACATGGAGCCAATTATCATTTCATCGCGTGTCACAGAGTAGCAACGCTTGTAGTCTCCAACACACTCATCCGGCCAATTGTACACGTAGTCTTGCAACACTGTGGCTGTAGTTTTTCCACCATATGAAACCTTCTCATTGCTCTCGGAACACATGGTGGACAGCTCCATGGGGCCGATATTGGTGTAGGTTTCTTCGGGGATTGTGTGAAAGGTGAAATTGCAGGGACTGACATGTGCGGTATAATGGTCTCTGGCGTTGCTTTTGGGAGACGCGCACTTTGGATCCATTTTGAGATGGGTATTTGAACTACTGGCAGACCAGTACCTATCATAGGTATTATCATAGTTCTTCTTTGGGTCGAAACCCAGGCGGGTGCACATCTTTTCGGTGTCAGTCAAGTTTTCATTGTCTTGAGTGGTGCTGCTCGTCGAGTGGCTCGAACTGTACGAGTAGGAACTCTGGGCTTCAGCGCTGCCAACAACGGCGAGCATAACACAGAAGCGGAGAGGAGAAGGGAGGCGTACCATCGTCATCTTGATTGCATGTACCACTTGCAGAAACAGAAGAATGGATTTGATTTGGTGGTACCGGTACTAGTAAATCTTCGTAGAGGTAGAGGTCAAGAGTCAAGAATGATGAGGTTCGGGCAGTCGACGGGAAGATTTGAGCGACCCTGAAACGTGGGTTGACAATCTCTCGCAGGCTGACTTGACAAAAAACATTTCGGATGGACACAACACGCTGTCGTGAATGCTGGATTGAAGAAGGTTGCTGTCGTGGATTTCTTTGGCCGTCAATGGAAAATGTCAACTGGGGCTTTCGGGAACGATGAAAAGACACCAAAGAAATCTGTTCTATGACTATTTACCTCACGTCCCTCAACAATTTTGTCCCCCCAAAATGAGCCAGTACAGTCGTACCTGGTAGACGTCGAGTCGAGTCCTGAGTTCAGACAATTCCGATTATCCTGCTCCCTAACGCAGTAAAGGCATCTGAATGAAGCTGCTGTTTTGACGTTATCTTAGTGTAACGGTGGGAGTCTTACAAAAGCTAACAGTTGGCATGCTGCTTGTCTTGTTGGTGTCAAAGGATCTAATTGATGCAAGAATCACATTTTTGAAATGGATACCTGCCAGACCTGAGCTGCGTGCCTCCACAAGATTCCAGAAAATTGGCAATCGTTTTGGGCCAACCGGTACATGTTACCATTCTCTGGCTAGCTAGCTTGCACTACCCATGATAGCACTCCAGACGCCATTATTATCCTCTGCCTGCTTCTTCTTCTTCTTCTTCTTGATCATACCTTGTTATCCGTTAACTGTAGTTCTGTCCAACAATGGTGGACTACTCGGATAGAAACGTCTATGGAAGTGGTGTGGCTTCCCTGATAGGTGATGGAGGGATATCACTGGATGGACAGAGCGTCCAATTACCAGACGACGGTGCATACGACATGCAAGATGATATATCATCCATCAATGAATCTAGTGTGTATCGTAATGATCTTCCCCAAATCAAAATTGTAGGGACTGCCGAGGACTTGGAGGGGGGGATTACTGACCTGGAAACACCAGCTTCCATGGCCTTGTCAAACAATCCTGGCGTCGAAGTCATGGCACCCAATCTCAAGGACAACGATAACACCTTGTCAACTACTATCCCCATTTCAGTGGGCGAACTTCCGAAAAAAGCACCCAACATGAAGAATACCAGCAAACTGAGTGTTGACGGCAAGAAACGACGGCGTTGTCTACCCACTTGGGTATCTGAAGCACCTAGTTGGCTCAAATGTGTCATTGTGGTTAGTCTCGCCCTCCTGGTGGGAGCAGTAGCTCTGGTTTCTGTAGCGTTAACCACAGCAATATCCGAACAAGAGGAAGCTTCCCAGATTGCCACTGCCAGCAATGCTGAAAATGCAACACCGCAAAATCCACAAGTCACTGTCCCAATATCGCCTGCACCCTCTACACTTATCGTTCCAGAATCAGACACCACAGATCCTCCAAGTGCAAGCGAAAGCCATGTTTCATCGCCTACAGCAGCGCCGATGCAATCCACGCCATCAGGTCAAACTGCAAGCTCCAACACGACAGCACCTACGTTTCTTCCTGATTCAACCCCGGTGGTTGTCGTCACTTCCACTTCCACACCCACAGCACAAGCCACTCCTCTTACAACAGATGGAGCTGCAGCAACAACAGTAACTGATCCTTCCCCAACAGTGACTCCTGAGCTGGTAGCAGCTACAGATGAAGGAACAACAACAGAGGAAGAACAAATCCAAGAAGAAGACCCATACGATCCTCTAGTGACAACTTTCTTTGTCACGGGAGGACGATTCACAAATGATGCGCTCGCAATGGTCCCAGACCAATTAACAACGCTCCCGACTCGAGGTGGAACTTCTTTCATGGTCCATCTTGGAGATTGGAACAGCCCCTACGCAACTCGATGCGATAGACAATCATATCAGCATGTCAATAACTTGTTTTCCAATAGTTCCATTCCAGTCTACTTTATCCCAGGGGACAACGATTTCAACGGTACGTTCATATCCCTACAATTTGATTGATGATATTTGGGTCAGTCTTGTTCTTTCTCCGCTGTATTCTCACGTAGTGTTTGCCTCGCATTGGTCATAACAATAGATTGTCCAAACCCAGAACAAGCTTTGTCGCTCTGGCATGAATACCTGCAGGACTACGAAACCCAGTATTGGGACGCGCCTTCCAAGTGGACTATCGAACGCGATATCAAGAACGATTATCCAGAAAACTTTGCATTCGTCTACAATGAAATCCTGTTTGTGGGCATCAACCTTGTAGGAGGTGTGGTACACAATGCCACGGAATGGGAGACTCGACAAGCTTCCAATCTCATTTGGATTGAAGAAAACTATCAATTGCACAAGGATTCCATCCAGGCATTTGTTCTGTTTGCGCACGCGGACCCCGACGTCCCCTCGAACAGTCCCTTCTACGAACCTTTCAAGGAACGTGTCAAAAAAGAATACAATCAGATACCAGTTGTTCTGATTCACCGAAACTTGGGTGTGGAACCCTGGAGTTGGGAAACAGAGTTTGAAAACATCAACAACTTGTCCGTGGTAGTGGTGGCTGGTTCCGTGTGGCCACCACTCATGGGTGCTGTGGATTTCCGCCAAAAGAATCCGTTCATCTTTGATCAGAGCAATTGGTACGACGATTACATTGAACATCGGTCCTCCGCTGTTTCGTCCTCATCCAGGAGTGGTGGACGGATGCTACTGTAGCTTTACATACTTGATAGTTAGTTGAAGATCTATTATATTACATTCAATTTTAAGCCATCCTTTTGTCCCGGTCCTTCATATCCAGCATCAGATACAGATAACCAATTCTAGCAAACACACCGTAGCACTACATCTCATTTTGAATAGTTCAAATTCTGGGGCAGGGCTCCCATAGTGGTTTGTCATTATTGGTCTGCTTTCAGTGTTGCCTCATGATCTGCTTGGAAATCGATCGTGACGCAGCGCTGTGGGCCGCTTGCCTGGGTATGACAAATTGATGTCATCAATTGTTGACATTCTCCCTCACCCATTCAAGGTACTTTTTAAAGTCGACACTGACGGCTATTTGAATGCCTCTGCAGTCGTTATCGTTGTCATCCTCGATATCCTCGCCCTCAGCTTTTACTAGCAAAACCGAGGGTTGCTGATCCAATATTTGGACGCGGACGTATTGATGTGGCTCCCAAGTGACCGCGTCCGGGTTATCAATGCAAAATGCACACACGGGGTCGCAGGAAATCGAATAGGCCCAGCTGTCAAATCGTAACACAGTGCGAAGAAAACACTTATTGTTGCGCTGTGCCATGTCAACAATAAAGTCCTTGACGCTTTGTTCACCCATTGCAGATTGGATGGTTTCCATGTTGCAGACAGAGCTAGTCATTAGCCGTATCTTGTTTGCTAGTAGCGGGGACTCCAAGACTTGCTTCGCAGCATGGGGATCCAGTCCAAAGTTGAATTCGGGAGATTGGATCGTATGAGCCACGTTGGGATGGTTTCCTCCTAAAATATAGACCTGATGAATCTTGGATGTAAAGCAACGATTGTTGTCATGGTCAAGCCAGTTTGCCAGATTCGTCAATGGACCAATGCAGAGAATGTCGACGCTGTTTTCGTCGAACTTGTCTATTCGGTCCATGACAGCTCTCAGAGCTGCATCCTTGGAGTCATGTTCCTTGTCATTCTCTGCATCCTCCTTTGTACCAAAATCAGTATCGTCGGCTGCTGGTCCATTCCATTCCTGTACAAAGGCATCCAACTTGGACGATCGGTAGGAATCCAGCCATTCCGGGATGGGATCATAGGGCATGACCGGTGCATTTCTACCCGCCACAATCGCCTGCTGTTGCGGAAAAATTCGCTTCAGGGTGGCCGCTCCCCTTGCCGCAAAAATGACACCCCCTACGGTGGTGAGCAAGACATCTTGATCATGTCGTCGACGATTGCGGAGTAAGCATTGGATCGCCACGAGATCATCAAAGCCCGCATCTGTGTCGACAATGAGCACGCGACGGGCTGATGTCATTAACCTTGCTCTTCGATTAGTATGGACGAGATTGTGTCTGAAGCTTGGAGTGCATGAAGGCGCAAAGTATAGAAAGGCACTTGTTGGAACCTTCCAAAGCATGGCAACAAGCGACAGTCTGGTTGAGGACCAGGGGAGTGGTGGGAAAGAGAAATGAGAAAGCAAAGAGAAAAATGAGACTGACGTCATTCGCCATTAGCTGACAGAGCTGTTGAAGTCAAAGTGGAGGGGTTTCTTTTACAGCACATGCTTTCATTGCTTCCACATTCCGACCTGCCAAATTTCCCGACCGTTGGAAGAAGCAAAGATTTGGCAAGAGTGCACCATCGAATTTGGGCTCAACACACGGCATTGTGTTGCTTTCTGTCATTTGTTGTTGTGGTCTGAGGCAAGATGATGAGGAATACTGTGGCGAGTCTGTTGTTGTACCTGTGCTTGTCCATTTTTGCGGATGTAGGGCACTCCGAGAGTGAAATTGGGGAGTTTTTCGAGGAGTGTGGTTTCTATCAGTCTCTGAGAACAACTGCAGATTCCCCAATACGGAAGCTGCGATCGAAATACCAAGACATTGAAATTCATCGGTCAAAGCACTATGGAAATATCTTGGTTCTGGATGGTGTATTACAGCTGACCGAGCGTGACGCAAATGCCTATAATGAAATGCTGGCTCATGTACCTCTGTTCCAACACAACAATCCCAAGAGAGTACTAATATTGGGAGGAGGCGACGGGTGAGTCCTTGCGGAGTTTTGAGTTTACTGCCAATTTGACTTTTGGTCTAAATTTTGCTCATGATGTTGGATTGATTCGATTCAAGATATGTCTTGAGTGAAGTTCTGAAACATGAGAGTGTTGAGCAGGTGGACCACTGCGATCTGGATGACAAGGTGATCGAAACATGCAAGGAGTTTTTCCCTTGGGGCAAGGCTTGGGAAGACCCTCGAGTCAAGCTGTATGTGGCGGATGGGGCTGCATTTGCTCGAGATGCCCTAGCTGAATCTTATGATGTTATCATTCAAGACTCCTCAGACCCCTGGACTGTAAATGCTGAAGGGGAAATCGTTCCTTTGCCTTCTAGTGCACTGTATGAAAAGGCGCATTTCCACAATCTACATCGAATTTTGAAACCTGAAGGTATCTTGAACTTTCAGGCGGAAACATTCACGCTTCCTTCGGACCTGGAGGGTATTGTGAATTGGCGGCAACAAGCTCTGGAGACTGGATTTCCATCGGCAACGTATGGGTCACTCTACATTAGTTCCTACCCCACCGGGCAAATTGGATTCTTATTGTGTGAAAAATCACCAGGAGTTGCCACAATGAAAAGTGAGATACAGCGTCGGTTCCAGCAAATGGAACAAGCAGGTCAGGGCACATCCTATTATCATCCTCGGCTACAGCAGAGCTCCTTTGACTTGCCCCTATGGGTCCACAGAACAATCTACGGATCAGACAGTCTCGATTCTGTTTGCCCCGATGTGTCAGAAGCCGGAGATGAACAGTCCTCGTCATAGAGCCATTGCTGCTCCTGAAGGAAGGCACACCAGTCTTGTGCTGTGATTGCCCATGGTTGTAGCTTGGCGATCTACGGTGTAGCTAGTGCTTTTTGCCGCAGTTGTTCAGCGTGTAGCTTTGTCTTTATTTTTACAGCATCGTTGTGCATCTGGAGCTAGGTATTCTAGTTAGCTCGCTGCAAAGTATCTAAAAACTCGTGCATGGATCCTTTGGATCCTCTGGTCCAGCGCTTGGGTCAGGCTCGTATTCGCGTCTCGGTTTGGCTTTTAATTCTCGTACCGGTTCAAGTCTTGGTGCAGTACAATTGGCAATTGATAGCCAAAGCCTCTCTCAGCTGTTCTCGTGTTCAACAATGCTGCCATCACTCCCGTGATGTGCCAAACGCCAGGTTAGTCTGATGGATGATTGTCCGGCAAGGACTTCATAGCTTGTGACTGAAATGGTGCCTGACGTTTGGCAGGAGGGTCAGAATGGTATTGGAGGCAACATACCAATCAGGGTGTGTGAACACAGAAGGAGCAAAGATGACAGGACAATATCGGATTGTGTCATTAGTTGAGAAATCCTGCAAATGAAGGATGCCATTCTGACACTGAAATCGGTCCTAATGAGAGGCACCATAATGGATGTGGAAGATTCTTCATATCTCTGCGGATCTGAAACCCAAGCTGGATGTTGGGGCTTGACTTTCTAGTTTCATGGCTTAGAATACCGGTCCTTGCATCGGTGAGTGACCGCTATCCTCCGCAGTTAGGTCATCAGTGGTTTTGCAATTCCTCTGGCGTCGAGTGGCTAATTGGGCCCGCTGACAACGGGCACAGGATTTGGCCCCCCACCGGGGACGGACGTTGGTCCCAGGCCTGTTGCAGTACCTTTGCATTCTTTATCTCCCACACGGTTCGAATCGCCACAAACACCGCTGGCGCATTGCTCGTCCTTAATACAAAAGTCTCCAGGTTGTCCTTGACCATTGGCAGGAACACACATGTTGTAGCAATTGAAAAAGAGAAGAAATGCACAATCAAAATGCTGACAGTTGCCCGACTGGCATTCGCTGCCTTGATGGCATGCCACTCCCAGTGCCTTTGGCTGATCAATGCACTGACCTCCTGGTTCTGCCTCTTCCTCTGCAGAGGCTGGAACTTTGCATTCGTATTCTTTAACATCGTTCGAGTCGGCGCAGATGGCACTTTGGCATTGACTGCCCTTGGTACAAATGTCCCTGGGTTGTCCTTGACCAGTTGCAGGTGCACAAACCTTGTAGCAATCAAATATCAAAAAGAAAAAACAGTCAAAGAGATTGCAGTTTCCTGACAAGCATTCGTTGTCATGATGGCAAAATGTACCGATTGGCTTTAGGTCGCAAGTTTGTTGTTGCTGCTGCTGCTGCTGTGGCTGTGGCTGTTGCTGCTGTCCTTGTAGTGGTTGCAGTTCTATCTCGGGATGATTTGTTTCTCCGGATGTTTCTACCGGTGACTGTGTGGGTCCGACAGCCGCCGGTGGCAGTACAGTTGGAGCCGACTGAGGAGGAGGAGAATACCCTCCTCCAGCAGCTGCTTGGGTTGCTGGTTTGACGCAATGACGCCCGAGGCATTCGAAATGGTTATAACATGGTCCAGTTGCATAATTGGGAAGCGGGTCAAAGCACTGTCCATGTCGACACCAAAAGGAATTGCATTGTTGATGAGAGCTGCATTGATTCCCTGGTTCGAGCAGACAAGGCGTGCCTAGAAGTGCCAGTATCGGACACGCCCACCGTGCTTGTCGACCGAGAAGAAACAGCCATTGGCTAAAGGAGGAGGTGAGAAAGTCTTCCAAGTGGGTGGTTGCCATGATGACTTGTTGTTTGCAGACAGGAAAAGCCAAACTTTAGAGTTAGCCTATATAGAGTTGCGACTGGCAGGAAATGGAACTGCCTCCAAATCTTGATTGGATGAGATCTGTAGATGGCAACGGTAGAGATCTCACACAAGCTTCCAGAGTAACAGAGATAAAGACCCAGTTGGCAGTGGATTCATACTTCCGTGGCGAAAGTTTGGTCAGCCAAAGTCGTCGTTCCTGGTACAACTGTAGCACCAAAATTGGGGACCAAGGTCATCGATGCTGGTCCACATTTTGTCAGCGGAACAATGTAACGCCACTTTCACGTGCGCGTCATGGGCTGTGTTTCTGATTGTTGCTTTTAAAATTAATAGAGCTACCGGTACCATGCATGGCTACTGCTATCGTCAGTGAAAGCGCCATTGTCGCAACTCCAAAAACCAAAGGACAAAAACGCAAAAAGGGAGCAGTTTCAATCCTGTCGGATCAGTCACTGCAGGTTGACGTTCCTGTCACAGTTCCTCCATTCATTCCTGCTTGCTTGACACGTGCCTTCAGCAACCCCGAAAAGCCCAACAGATATCAAAGGGAAGATGAGCTCACAAAAAACAATCATCAACAAAAGCAAACAACAAACAAACAATCAATCAACAATGAGCAGCAGCAACAACAACACAACAGTAAATATGGGATCCCCAGTGGACACTGTAAAGAAAACCAAACAAGGTCATTCCTTCCTGGGTTGTCTCTGTGACATGAGAAGGGCTGTGATCATGCTTGATACCCTTGGCATGATTGGAAGCATCATTGCTCTTGTGGCTGTGATTATCTATGACAAATATGGAACAGAAGAGGATAAGAAGGCTTTGATGCTTGAGAACTATGATTTTGGCGCTCTTATTGCTATTTACAGTGCCGTCATCATCTGTCACCTCAGTGCAATCATTGGTGCCATCACATTCACCATTTGCCCAATTTTGATCACCATCCTTATGAACATTACCTATGCTGTCATTGCTGGTTTGGACAAGAACTGGATTGGTCTTGGAGTCTACATCTTCCTCCTGTATCCCCATGTCTTCCTTTGCAATGAGCTTGCCAAGGGCATCATGACCAAGGAGAATTACCGCAGCCAAGAGCGCCAGTCTTGTTGCTGTGTATAGAACCTGAGGAAAGGATCAGCAGTGAGAGTATGTATCAGCCTGTGTGCATTATTTCAATAGAGAACTGAAGCATGATAAACAATAGAGAAAAAAATTCTTAGACAATCACCTTTGCTTTGGGAACTCAAAAGGCGTCAAAGCAACAGTAGTTTGAAATTGGTACAGTCCTCAGAAAAGTTTAGAGTGCATTGCCTCACGCCGAAAGACCTTCTGATTGAATGATTCAATCATTCTATACCCCCGAGCTACCGGTACCAGGTACACTGTACCGGTACATCGGTACCGGTAGGCATTCGTTGCCTGCCTCCGAGGATCCTCATTACGTAATTAATTAATTAAGCCAGCAAAAAGAAAAATGAGGATGACGTCCTCTGCCACGTCATGAAGGCGAAAGACAGGAGGAAACAGAGCAACGAGAAGAATGCAGCACCGTATTGTACGTCGTCTCTCCTTGGAGTTATAATAGTTGCGGGTTGAAGCCATTCATCAAGTCTTCATTGTGGTGTTGGCACCATGAACTCTCTCTCGTGTGCCAAAGTTTGCAAAAGCTTGTTTGTTGGACTTGTGTTGTGCTCTTCATCATTATCATTTGCATCGGCATTTCTGCCCGCAAGCAATCATGCGTCGACAAGAGTAGCTGTTACTCAAGTTTGGAGCCGGCAGCAACAAGAGCAAAAAGAATCGTCTTCCTCTTCGATATCGTATGAAGAAACCGATGCGTCTTCCAAAGGGATCGTGTCGTCCCTGACTGGCATGGTCAATTTTCTTTCCTTCAACAACAATGACGACGTGGATGAAAGCAGCAACAATAATGGCAGCGAGGACTTGACACCCCCACAAACCCCCGACGAATTGCTCGAACGGATCCGCGACGATTACGTGGTTCGAAACTATCTTTGGACGGGCGATATTGATTTGGCATCCTTCGACAAACAATGCCGCTTTACCGATCCCACCCTGTCCTTTCAAGGCACGGACCAGTTTGTCCAAAACTTGAACAATCTCGTGCCTATTGTCGACGCCTTGATTGGGGATACCGGTAACTGCCAATCGGATCTGCTGGACATTCAACTCAACCGAGAGAAGGGATATGTGCAAAGTCGATGGAACATGGTGGGAAGCTTGGCCCGGTTGCCATGGAAACCCAAAATTGACGTCATTGGCAGGACCAAGTTTTGGTACAAGACTTTACTAGTAGACGACGATACCACCACGACAGAGGGCTACCAAGTGTACTTTTACGACGAGGAGTGGGAAATCCCTGCTGCCAAGGCTCTATTGCAGTTGATCACTCCACCAGGAACCATTCAGAACAGCAATCAACAATGACCACAATCTCTCCAGCAGGAACCATCTAAATCAGCAATCAGCAATGACACTACCATGTACCGGTACAGAACATCTTCAGAAATTTCAAGGCGAAGCGTCAAACTGATTGTAATTAGAAAGATCATTATGTATTATTTTATCATCTACAAGGTTCATACTGTTGCTATTGCATTCAAGACAAGACGCGCAAACCCTACTACAACATCAGCACTGCAATTGCTCCCATCGTTACGGCAATGAAAGATTCCAACGATTGCACAACGGCTGATGACGACGCGGAACCAACACCGTTGCTCTCTCGGTGATAGCCTCCGAAACCACCACCAGACAAGGCACTATCCGTTGCCGTTTCTGGTTCTTTGGCTCCAAATTCACTTTCTGTTTCCTCGTAGTTATCCTTTTCGGCATTGGCAGGATCGTCGTTGAAGTTGCCTCGTTCCATAATGACATCACTGCCGGGACCACCAACACCGGCGCCAACGCTGTTGTAGCTAGTGTCGATTTGAGACTCCACTGTTGTACTGGGTCGAGGATTATAGTCGGTATCCATGTTCACCACATAGTCTGGCAACGTGGGCTCTTGTGGGATCAGCTCGTAAATGACAACATCGTCCACCGTGGGATGGCACATACAGACACTAAAGTAGACTGATTGTCCTCCAAAGCTGTAGATGGTTTCATTAAACACCACCGAGGTGGAGCGGAAACGATACTCTGTCAATCGATCCACAACATCCCATCGACCATTGTCGTATACTTCGATGGAATACACTGGAGTCTGGAACTGGGAAGGATCTGGATTGGTCTTGTCGCAAAGCTTTCCCATTTCCTGAGCCCCGCCAATTGCCACCACTTGATGATCAATCTCAAGCACAGACTTGCCCGTTCGGGCCTGTTGCAAAGGTGCCACTTCTTCCCAAACGTCATTCTCAATGTCAAAGCGCTCGGCGGAATCCAACGGAGAGCAGAATTGGTTGGTATGAGAGGATCCTCCGCTGACATAGGCATACTTCTCTTCTTCATCCACAATGATACCCAAGTCGCCTCGTCGATGATTCATGTTGGGATGCCGGATGATGTCCAGTTCACCAAGGTCCCAGCTGGCAACGGGGTCAATGCTAAACACTCGTTTTACTGTTCGGTAGTTTGGAGAGAATCCACCCACAAAGTAGGCTCGTCCCCGAGCCGCAAAACCTCCAACATCCGAAACAGAATAGGTCCAGTGCAAGTCGTTAAAGAGCCTCCATCGCATATCTTCAAAATCGAATACCTAGAGCAAGGCGAAGAAAAACATCTCGGATGAGATAAGGATACTCTACCTTGTGTAGGAGCTGATGCAAGATGATACTTACCACGACACTTCCCACCACTTGATCGTTGGCATCTCGACCTCCCACCAACCAAAGTTGATTGTTGATGGCCACCGCGGCGTGACGGTATCGAGGACCCGGCATTGGAGGCAGGACTTCGAACTCTTTTGTTTCCGGATCAAATGCGTAAAATGCATCAGAAACAGATTCGCATCGGAATGCTTGTCTATCTTCATCGTATTGATTCCCAAACGGCGAGTCGCATCCTCCAGCAATGTAGATTAGATCATCGGGTCCCACGGTAGCCGAAACATCCGACAAGGGTTTTGGAAGCTTAATCTCAGTATTGGCGTCTCCAAATCTCATATCCGGCACCGCATGAGATGATGAGACTGCCAGCAAGACAATTGTAGCAAAAAACTTGCGGTGGGCCAAGTTTCCTATCATCATGGTCAACGGTTCTGGTCGCAGTAGCTCGTTGTTACTACGTTATATTCGCGGACGTATCCAGAGAATGGTGTTGCTTGCAAGTATGCAAAAGTTTGGGTCTTATTTCGGGTGTTCAGTCTGGAAGAGCACTCCAATTTTTGGCATGGAATCTCTCCACAGGACCAAGAGAGTCAGTTGCTGGAACAATGCGGTTCCGGCATGGTTGGCCAAATTTTCTTTCCAACCGCCAACTGTGTGACCATCTGCGCATCAACCCGCTCCGACTCCTGCGATCCATGCGGGTTGACTTCCCGAACACAATCAACTTCCGTTGCGTGCTCATCGGTACCACGGAAGATTGCACATGCCTTTCTTCCATGCTCAAAAGCATGCTCATTCTCGATGGAAGTAATCTTATCGAGTTTACTGCGTACTGGTATGGCTACGATACTCTCTATACGGATAGTGCAGGAATTGACCAGCTTAGTCTACCTAGTATACTAGCAATTTTTAAAATAGGTTACTATTAGGAGGTTTCGGAGGTCAAAACTTTGCTAAAGCCAAGTTTCATGGAATTGTTTTGACTACGGTATGATATAGCCAGAGGATTGTACCGTATGAGTGGGATCACAGTCCACCCGATCGCAGGGAGCATGGGAATGGTACATTGGCGTCTTGAAAGGCGGAACAATCCGTCCGTTTTGATGAGCCGCATGGAGAGAATGATCCTCGTAATCCCACCGTAGACTTTGTCAGCCATTGAAATGACCAATCTGGATCCTGTTAGCTGATGAATTCCAATAAGGCAGGTCGCCATAACATTGGGAAGAGCAGCTGCCAAAGATACCGTAAGGGATTGAGGAGCAATGTAGGGAAGTTGAGGTGGCTTTGGGAGACCAAACGTGTTTCTAAAGAAGGCTGTTGGAGGCAGAAAGGGATCTTACAACATGCCTACATAGCCCTCAACTTGGTTAGGGCCCTTGTGAATTTTGTTTGGATGTTTGTCTGTTTGTCCAATTGTCCGTTTGTCCGTTTGTCCGTTTGTCGGTTTGTCCGTTTGTCCGTTTGTCCCTTTGTGTGCCACAGTTTTTAGCCGTAACCCTAATAATGGTAGCCTGGCCAAATGCAAATTGCAAAAGAGGAACAAATAATAGAGTATGTAGCTAGCTACTGGCTAATTGGCACTGTACCATAGCTCCCAAGCAGCCAACTGATCATTACCTAGCTAGCTAGTAGCAGAGCCTAATATCTTAGCTAGCTAGATAGCTACCAAAGCAGCCAACTGTTTATTACCCAGCTAGCTAGAAATGGGCTCTATCCAGCTAGGCAGCAGTAGCAGAACTAGCTAGCTTGGCAACACATTGTTTCCAACCAGCCGAATGATTCCAAACTCGTTGAGGGCTCCTGCTTCGGCAGCCTCAATCATTTCTGTGATCTTGGTTTTTGCTTGGGGATGGGCAAATCTTGCTATAGGGCTGGAGTGTACTCAACAAGTGACTCAGAATGTCAGAAAAAGGAGAAAATATACATTTTCGCGGAAGCAAAATTCAATTGGATTAGATTGCATTGGATTAGATTGAATTGGATTAAATTGGATTCCAAAAAGTACTGTTATTTGTACAGTAAATTGGAATTCAATGCAATGCAATCCAATTCAATTCAATCCGATCTAATCCAATAAAACAATTGCAGCCAAATACAAATATGCCCTTTTTCATAGACACTTTTACAAAAAAACGCTATCAAATAAATGCAATGCAGCCCTAACTCTAGAAGGGCAAGTTTGCTCGTCCCCCTTGAGTCTACAGGCGCCGCATCACAGAGAGACGACGTACTGTACGACGACGACCAAAGAAGGAGATAAAGATTCTTTCATTATAAGCCAGCAAGCTACCGTAATGTGAACCCGGCTGCCTACAAAAATGGCTTTCCATGTGCATGCTAGAAATGGCCATCTGGAAGTGCTTGAATATGCACAAGCACAAGGCTGTCCCTGGGATGAAGGGATATGCCTGGAAACTGCAAGGAATGGCCGAATTGAAATCCTGAAGTAGGCTTTCGACGAGGGCCTGCACACGGGTTTTACAAGAAGTGCTAGCTAGGCAAGAGCAAAGGCCTGGATTCGATTCGATTCGAGGAATGCTTCGTTGTGCTCCTAACTGGTACGGTATGCTGCGGTGGGATCACTCGGCTTCAATGAATTGCAAAGCAGTCAAGTAATGTTCTATAAGTAACTGTGTTTTGCCATCGTACCAGCTGCCTGGTTGCAACCCAAGTTGCCGCCCCGACCTTGTCGCGCGTAGCTGAGTGGATTTCAGTGCAGCCCTGTCCCAGGCGTCGGTGTTGCGTGCAAGTGCTGCGCTCGGGAAGACACGTGTATCACTGTACCAAGCTTCCCTTTCTTTTCCTCCTCCAAAATGTGAATCACAAGCAACACACAATTTTGTTTAGTTAAGTTATTCATGTAGGATGACGTGCACTGCTTTCTTGACATTGCTGAGTAGAGATCTCTTGTTGGCACATCCAAAGTCGCATTCAAGTTTTCCCCGTATGACCATATACCGGTAGGTTCGTAGCAATCCACTTGTTTCATTCTTCATCTAAAACACCATTATCGCTTTCTGATATGTCCGAGCTAGCTAGTCTAGGTACACTTTCAACTGAAGAAAGCCGCCAACAACAGGGCGAGCCCTGCCGTCATGGTAGAAAAGCTCGTCGCTCCAGAATCGTCCGTGACAGATGCTCCCGGGGGGTTTGTGGTGGCCGCCTCGTCCTTTGTGTCGTCGTGGTGGTCGTGATCGCCATCCTCGTGGCTGTAGACATCCCCGGCATCTTCGTCTGGGGACACATCCACGTAGGTGACGACTTCGTTGGTTGTTTTCAAGCAGTTGCAAGTTTCATCATATCCGTGTTGTCCACCAAATGTATAGATGGTATTTTTGTATGCCACAGCCGCAAAGCGAAAGCGTGTTTCGGGCAATGCCGACGAGATTTCCCAAGTGGAATCATCGTCATTCAATACTTCGATATCATCTACGGCCAAAGTCAATTCTCCCGGTGAGGGATTATCAATGTCGCAAATATTGTCATCCTGACGTTCTCCACCCATACTGATAATGTGATCTTCCAAGGTCACCATGACCTTGTCGGCACGAGCGGTGGGCAGCGATGCGACTTTGATCCACGTATCTCCATCCAAACTGTATCGTTCGACGCTTTCCAAGGGTCGACAAAAGTTGTTTTCGTGACTGAATCCTCCACCAATGTAGGCATATCCCGTGCCCAAATTGACCGTGGCAGCAACATCTCCACGTGCCTCCTTGAGATCGGCATGTCGGATAACTTCTGGTTCGGCCAATTCTCCAAAGGAGCTCACGTCAATGCTAAAGACAGTGGTCTGAGCCGTGTAGTTGGCAGTGTATCCACCCGCAAAATAGGCATGTGTAGCAGTTGCCCAACCAGCAAGGTCTGAAGTGGCGTATTCCTCTGGAAGCTCCACTGTAGTCCAGGATTGAGTGGCAATATCAAAGACCTTACAAGTAAAAAAAACGAAAAAGATTGAAAGGGACAATATCAGAAAAATGAGGTATCAATTGAATGATTCAATCTATGATCACAAGGGTATATTGGTTTGTTTGTTTGGTCTTACATTCACATCGGTCAACAGACCATCCTCAAGACTTCTTCCTCCCACAATCCAAATTTGGTTATTGACAGCGGCAGAGGCATGACGGTATCGGGGAGAGGGTAGATTGGGCAGAGTCTTGAATTCTTTGGTTTCCGGGTTGAAGGAGTAGAACGAGTCGGAAACGGAGCCACAGGTGAAGAAACTGGCATTGGCATCAAATGTGTTTCCATTGGGATCGTCGCAACCACCGGCAATGTAGACCAAGTTGTCTTGCGCCAGAGATGCCGTGTGATCGGATAGGGGCTTGGGGATCTGGGCTTCCAGTACGGTTCGTTCCAATTCAATGTCGTGATTGGCAACAATCAACGATGGCAAGAGCAGAAAGCTGGCAAGGATGGAGAGCTGTCTCATCATGGTGGATCTTTCAATTATTATTGAGAATGAATGATGAATGATCAATCGAATCGAATCCAGACAGCTGAATGGATGTGACAAACAGTGAGAAAGCTGGAGGATTTGATTTGTGGCTATCCGAAGCCCGAAGTCAAAAAATGAAAGTGCTCCGGATCTTTCGAGATGTTTCCGTGACGGTGGCACCACATTTCACCGTATCTTTGAAAAGCCTTTCCAACCACTCAATCAAAAGTACTATTCTTGCCACAGTGGATCTTTTCAAGATTTCCCCGTCTCCCATCGCCTCATTAATTCCAGCCCTACTGACTTTTTAGTCATCATCGCGAGTGGAGTGTTGGTGGGGGTGGAGACGAGTGACTCAGCATTTTTGAAAACAAGATGCCTCCGGTTGCGCCAACCACGGAAATAGAAATAGCAAAAAGGGCTGTCACTTGATTGGCAAATAGCTAATACTTACTGCCATGGGCTCCCAGAATGTATACGTTCTTTAGATAGCTGCTGCGTAATGGTTTAATCTACCTAAACCCCTGTTTATATTATTGAGGAGTGGAGTTTGGTTACATCTGGCCGGTACCGCGTAATGGTCTAATCTACATAAACCCCTGTTTATATTGAGGAGTGGAGTTTGGTTACATCTGGCTGGTACTGTGTAATGGTCTAATCTACCTAAACCCCCTTTTATTTTGAGGTGTGGAGTTTGGTTACATCTGGCCGGTACCACGTAATGGTCTAATTTACCTAAACCCCCGTTTATATTGAGGAGTGGAGTTTGGTTACATCGGCCGGTCACTGTGTAATGTGTCTAATCTTACCTAAACCCCCTTTTATTTTAGGATGTGGAGTTTGGTCACATCTGGCCGGTACCACGTAATTGTCTAATTCTACCTAAACCCCCGGTTATATTGAGGAGTGAGTTGGTTACATCTGTCCGGATACCACTTAATTGTCTAATTTACCTAAACCCCCGTCATATATTGAGGAGTGTGAGTTTGTTTAAATCTGGCCGGTACCACGTAATGTGTCTAATCTACCTAACCCCCTTTATATTTGAGGGTGTGGAGTTTGGTTACATCTGGCGGTACACGCGTAATGATCTAATCTACTAAACCCCCATTTATATTGAGGAGTTGAGTTTGATTATCATCGGGCGGTCCATGTAATGGTCTAATCTTACATTAAACCCCCGTTTATATTGGATGGAGTGGAGTTTGTTTACATCTGGCCGGTACCACGTAATGGTCTAATTTACCTAAACCCCCAGGAGTGGTACTCGCGTATGTTTATTAAATTAGAGTGGTTGGTCTTGGTGATTTTAGTATCTAACTTTAGGATTGGTAATTGGCTTAGTAGCTCTCTGGTATTGCTTCCTATTCTAACCCCCTTATATTGGGGGTGGGTTTTGGTATTTCTTGGTGTCGTTGGTTCTTATACCTCCCCAATAGTGGGAGGTCGAGTTGGTACCATCCGACTAATAGTCATTCTCCTCTGAGCTGGTTTGGCGTACCATCTGGGCGGAAACTGTGCAATGGTTATTTACCTAAACCCCCTTTTTGTTGAGGTGGTGGAGTTTGGTTACATGAGGCCAGGTCCGCGTAATGTCATAATCTATTAGACCCCCCTTTGTTATGCTAGTAATACTGAGCTTATTGGGAGTAATTTGGTTTTAGAATTAACTGAAAAGCAAAAGTGAGGATTTTTCTGGTGTGTGAGCAATTCTTGTGATGATTGGAATATAGGACCTCGTAGCACTTTCGTCTCTCAAATCTACTCCTTTGGTTCCTGGCATGATGAATTTTACATGGAACAATAGCATGATCTCCCGAGTCAATAGTAAGAAGTGTTGTAGGTAGCCTTCCTCGCAACCGACTCCTCCGTGCCAGTACTCGTGGAACGAATAAATAATTAGGCAATCAACAACGGGTAGAGATGCCGCCATAGATGTACGCCTCTGTGTCGTTTGGTAGGAGTTGCCTGAGGGGCTTTCGTTGAAAGAAGTATCTCCACGCATTTCCAAGGTTGGCCAGTACACAACACTAAGGTTGACTCTTTCCAATCTGGTACATGAATAAAAAAAACGAATGTTGATAGCCGAGTTCTTTTGCGCGAAATGCCTTTGCCATTATCTGCAAGAATGATCGTGCTTTTGTTGTCCTGCATGAGGATGTTGTCCTTCGAAAACGATCACCTGCTCTTCATAGGAACAAATTTGCCCACAACATGGGCGACGATAACATCGTCAGCTCCAATCAATTACGCTTCAGTGCTGCTCCTCTGAATCAAACTTCTGTTTCAGCAGACTACAGAAAGCACCGTCCTCTTCAAAAGGACATGACTCCTCCGTATGGGAAGGTAATCAGAGATGGACTGAAATGATGCATCCACCCACACAAGTGTATGACATGAGTATGTCATCAATGTAGTATCAACTTGTCCTCCAATGTTTGTGTCCAGCGATTCATCCTTGGATCAACTTGCCCAGTTCATCATGTGGGATTCCTCACACATGTGCGAGACAATTGTTCATGTGTCATGAATTGTCTTTGCTCTCTTGCACTACGAACAACAGCTTGCTGCGTTGGTGTGATAGATTTCTGTCTTGTATCTCAATAGCAGCTCATCCCATGAATAAATCGTGCAGGTGCCGCGTGTCGGACTTCTATTTGCTAGTCACCGGAACTCAGTCATTTTTTACTTATAGTCGATCATGTCAATGACGACCTTGCCTGGATCTGAAAAGTCCACCTTCATCCCCAAGTATTCATTCTTGGGACCACGGGTTGCTTTGACTGCTCCATAGGTTTCATACCTAGCGTTGAACCCTTCCAGAGTTTGGGTATTCACCAACTTCATTCCGTGGCTTGACATCAAATCATCAACATGAAATCGAATTGTTTGTTAGTACCCCTCGATCATGCGATTAGCCACACAAGGATCGTAACTGTTGAACACAAATCCAATATCTTCGAGGTCGCTCCTGAAGAGCATGTACCAGAGCAATGCTGCAAAAACCATTCCAGGATGGCTCTTTCCACTACGACATAGAGGACTGGTTGTCCCTTCTTGTATGTCAAGAAAGAGGCATATGTGTCAAGATCAATTTCGACAGAAGTGAGGGTTCCTCAATGATGAGCCTTCTTCCCTTGTTTGCTTTGAATTGGTTTGGATGAAGTAAATAATTTTTTTTTC
>CAICTM010001437.1:0-29325 GCA_903772945.1 Seminavis robusta | reverse complement strand
TCTAGTTGAGCAGCTTCTAGGCAATCATCTAATTTGCCGTAGTGTTCATCAGTTGCAAACAATTCTTGTTTACTAGTTAGTGAGATATCTTCATCACTTTGATATGAGAAATCGGAACATGGTTGAGTCATCATCCTGGCCTAATCCTCAGATAGAGATTTCTCCATCCAAGTGATTGAAATTGATAGAGGAGTTGTCCTCATTATCAGTGTCTTCTGATTTGCACTTGGCAACATGGTTGCGAAGTTTGCAAGTGGTTGCACGAGTATCGTCGATCTCGTTTTCTTCGTCATTGTCGACGAGAGGAAGAATGGGTTTGTCACGCAACTGTTTCTCGCGGAACGCATGCTTTCCTTGAGCCATCTTCATGGTGAAGGAATAGGTTGAGGGTAGCTGAAAGCTATTGTGTTTGTTAACAAAATGCACTACGCTAAAAGCTAGTGTAAAGATCTTTCGAGTGTTTTGAGTTTGAGAGAATGAAAGTTATGAGAGAGATTAGAAAGCTATGAAAACTAATCAACGAGAGAGATCATCATCAAGGGATCGTAGATCTGGCTTCCCGCGGGAGACTATAAAGTGTGATAGAGTAGGTTGTGGTAGTAATCCTACGTCTCTCCACGATCCTAAAACGGAACGCGTGGAAGGTTTGTCTAGCCTGGATCTAGTAGCGTGGAAGTACTCCACGCTGGCTAAATATCTAGAGCGATGTTTCATCATCAACCTAGTATGACTAGCGCGGTCATTGAGAACCCTGTCTCAAATGACTATTCACGAGAGACTCAGTCATGAGTCGAACTCAAACCCTATCTAGGATCGAGTCGCGAATAAGGCTAAGAGCCGTGTATTGCACCACGAACATCGTTGGTGCACCGATGGCTAGTTTCTTGTTGCGCAATCACCAACGTTTTTACTTCTCCCATGAGTTCGTATATTGCCCTCTGAAGGACATATTGAGGTTGCTGAACAAAGAAGCAATCACAGTGGATGCAAAGCTGTCGTCGGACGGAAGTCTGTTCTTCGAGAATCAAGCATTTCATTATCTCTGTCGCAGCACAGACCTGGAGTCCTTGTCAGTTCGTCAATTTTATGAAGGTTACTTTGCATGGGACATGACAAAGGCGAAAAAGAAGCGTAAGAGGAACGGCGAAAAGACATTCTGGCGGTTCGAGAACACGGATCATTTCATCCATCCATCATCGAAGCAATTGAAGAAGAAGAAAGGGACGTATGGATTGCCCAGTCAATGTGCTGTGAAATCGGATAAGAACAAATTGATCAAGGTTACTCAGTGGGATTTTCCAGACACAAGCCTTTTTCGAGCGAACATGCTTACGTGTCCACAGGATCAAATCAGTATCAAAATGGAACAGTACTGCCAGAGCGCTTTGTCGCTACTCATGCCCTTTCGATCCCAATCTGATTTTGTTCCTATCGGGTACAGTGGTCGGAAACCCTACACGAATAAACTCAGAGAAGTGTACAATGATGATGAAACGAAACGTCAACAAGATGACATGCCAACCGTCTTCACCGATGAAAACATTAGATTCCTTCAAAACTTACAATAAGACTGCGCACACAACTTCACATGGCACAAGGTGTCAAACGATGACCTGCAATCCGTAACGGAAGCATATTGTCCACCAAACTGTGTCCGAGTGCAAGAGCAAGATGATGATTCAGATGAAGAAGAAGGATCCGACGACATTCCTTTTCCTAGTTTCTTCAATCAGCTCGACGAAGATGTGACAGATGAAGAGTTCATGTTCCTTGAAGCCACGATGCAGGGGTACTCGTTTGATAGCATCATGCTTAAACGGAAGAAGCAAACGGAAGATGCTGACACGGTGAAGCTACCAATTCCTACCAATGATTGCGAAGACCCATTGGGAGAGGAAGGAGACTTTGTTGAGTATACCGTTCACATACAAAGTCATACCGTTGCAGACGCAACCGGTGCCGGAATAGGCCATGGTCAAAAGCCATTTCACATCTGTGATATTGTGGAGGTTCTGTTGACTAAGACTACCGCACGAGCAAGGGAAGCAATTTTTGAATACAACAAAGGAGCGAAGGTGCATGAAGCAAACGGATCTATCGCTAGTATCAACAAGTTTCTAGAAGTACTCAGTTCCAGTACTGAAGTAGTGGACTGGATCTCGCTGAAACCCTTCCTCAGGTACAGCGGTAGTCAGGCAGTTCAGGGAGCCTTGCCGTGCCTCCGGAGTGTTCCAACACCTCCAGTAGGCACCAAACCAAGGACTTGGTCCTGTCAGTCAGACAGGAGGGCCAGCAGAGCTCTCTGCTGGGCCCTTTGGGCCAGCTCTCCTCAGGAGCTGGGGACCTTCGTTATTCAATCGTGACGTGGCAGTCTGGGAACAGTACTATCTGCTACCTACTCCTGCTTCTGCCCGGCCTCAACAGGATGTGTATCAACTGCTGCGGTATCAAAGGGGTTACAAGCTAATCAGGATCCGTCTCAATCTTTCGTACTATTTTCTTAACTATTGTAGAAAGGACGATCCTTTCTTGCTGCTTTGCTGGGAGATAAGCCAACTGCGGATGCTGGAGTTGTAGGCCAGCCATAGGCTGTTGGAGCTTTCTCTGACGGGATTCCAGATGGCTCTCCGCTCCTAGACTTTAATCGCCTCCCTGCACGGAGTGCGTATGGAATCCCGCTCTCATGGAATGCCCGACTATACGATAGTTTACTAACTAACCTATCTCAAAACTTTCCCCATGAACGGAACATTGATGGGCCACTCGGCATCGTCTGCTAGTGGAACACAATTTGAGATTGGAGATCTCACAAGTTGAGGGACTTGCATGGTTGGTCGGTTGCTGGACAAAGGTAGGCGCAAATGGATTGCATGCTTCATCAGCAAGACCAGACTCGGTAGGTGCGGGCGGTGCTGGTTGCTATCATAGATGTTTGTTTTTGTTTTCGGCATATATGTAGCCAAATATTCGTGGCTTTGCCACAGGCCGAATTCAGCGGTGGCAAGCTCTCATTGGGGCGGCCTTCTTGCCCCGCGGCCATGTTCCTTGACTATAGGCTTTGGGCTCGATCGATCAGAAACGTGAATCGATCGCCCTAGGGAACATCCAACGGCGTCACCGGGATTTGTTCATTGCCATGCACTGTGGCCATGGCAGCCAGCTTCGGGGTTGGAAGCACCGTGGCAGTCAGCTCCTGGGAAGGAGACACCCTGGCAGTCAGCTCATGGGTAGGAGACACCAAAGCTGCCTTGGTCAAAGGTGCTTGCTGTGGTTGCTTCCCATGGATTCCACCAAGAGCAGAGGGTATCTGCTTGGTGGGCCTCCTGGCAATGGACTGGTGATGGTTGGACCAAGGCTGGTCCTATCCAAAGACAACGGCACCTCATTGGGTCCGAGTCTTGTGGCATTGGCTGTGCCATAGGTTGGTGGTTTTGTGGGAACCAGGCTGGGAAACTTGGGTGTCACTGTGAGTGATGGACCACTAGGTCTCCCTCCAGATGTTGGTTGGTGGTGGGAACCCCTTGTGTGCTCTGTGCCTTGGAGCAGGTTGCTTTGGGGGTCACCCAGTGGTGGGTCTGCCTTCATATGCTCTTGGCTGGAGGGCTGGCTGGGTGGGAGCCACACTTGGTCTGTTTGGTTGTGCAACTGGAACGTTGTTGGCGCCAGCTCTGGAAGCTAGTTGCTTACTGGCTAGGAGGTTTGCCATCATGATCTCCCCAGAGGTTGGATGACTACTAGGGCTGGCAAGCTCGATGATCTCCCCATCATCCAACGATAGATGGGCACCAGCGAGGGGATTCAAGGGTGTGGCACTGGGCATCTGGTGGCTCGTAGCTGGAACACGCAGGGGTCGTGTGACAGGCAACTCGCCACAAGCTAGCTTGGGAGTATGGAGCCGTGGCTCCATTGGTGGGCAGCTGGTTGGTGGCCAAGAGGGCATAAGTCAATCGTTGCTGGATGGCAGTGGCCTCGTGCTTGGAACGAGTAGCCCTGTGGCGCTGCGGCTTCTTTGGGCTGTGGAGCTGTTGGGTACCGATAGCGCTGGTCTCCCCATGAACTGATCGTGTCAAGGCAGGTGCAGGTGCTGTGACAGGTGGCCTAGCAGCTACCACGACCAAGGCCTCCAGTTGAGCTGCCAGTTGGTCCTTCAAGGCGATGAACTGAGCTTCCATCTTTCGTTTGAAGGTTTCGTGGTCAGCTCTTATGTCTTGCTTGGATGATTCGTGATCAGCTCTCATGAGGTCGAGTTGTCGAGCAACGGTGGCCTGTTGCATGTTGAAAGCGGAATCAGCATGTCTTCCATGGCTGGGTTATAGATGAGGTCTGAGTGACAACTGGGGCTCAGCTCTGAAATCTCCCCATCACCCAGCTGGTGGTTGGTCCTACCATGGGCCATTGGTGCCGACCTCTTCTCAAGGATGTCGAAGGGTGATTTGTATCGTGCGTCTGGTGGGAACACTGTTGACACAGGTGGTGCCGGTGTCTTCTCTAGAATGTCAAAGACGGATTTGTATTCATCTGGTGGTGACACTGGTGGCTGTGTGTCCCGATGCCGGTGGCGGTAGGCTAGGTTGCCGTTGCCAGCTCCATCGTGGTGTGTGGGGCGGGCACAGGCGGTGTAGCTACTTTGGACTTGGGGCCTAGGGTAGGCGCGGTGCCACCAACGTTCGGAGTAGCCAGGTGCATAAGGGTCACTCACATCGCTGTAGAAACCATAGAAAGACATGGTGCCTCTTGTTTGCTGACAAAGAAGAGGTGTAGGCTGTACTTGGTGGCAACACTGGATCTCAGCTCTTGTTGCAGTGCAATAAAGGCTGGCTCAACTGTAATCTGGAATCCACAAAGATGACCTCCAGGAACCTTGGCCAGGGGTCTAGGAAATTCAATCTAGGTGTAGTTGAATAAGGTAGACCAGGTACAGTATCTGGAACCTGCTTCCTGAATTAGCCTGGAAGTGGTGCTGGGAATTGGCTATTGGGATTTGGTGATTTGCCACTGTGGAGCCAGTCAACTTGGGTCCAATGAATCTCCCCACAAAAGCTTCCAGAATCCAAGGTGAGCTACCCACTGACTAAACAAACGATGGCGGATCCAGCGGTAACACTTTCAGTCAAGCGAATTGACCTCTTGGTTGCCTCGAGAGCTCCTCGAGATTACTCTCTTCGTGAAAGGTGGCTCCGTACGAAGATCCAACGAATTTCAACGGCAATTTCAATGAACTCGACGGTGGTAAACACCTTAAATTGGTGAGTCGCTCCAGTTTTACCGGCAGGCTCGAGCCTCGCTTTCGGTACGGGGAACTGTTGTCGTTAAGTCAGGACCGGTACAGGAAGCACTCAGATCGGTACGGTCGTGCAAACCTGACTCAGAGCACGTCGTATAAGTACCGAAACTGCACAGACGATCTGATTGGCTGAACGGCTTCCGTGAGATCTTCTTCAACGTTCCGTGAAATCGCTTAAACAGTACAGGACGGAAACTCGTGACAACGGAAAATCGTGACACCTGGCGATTGGAAAGAGATATGCCTGTCGACGCTGGATAAATCCAATAGTTCCGCGGAATCGATCAGGTGAATGAAAAGCGATAAGCCCGTCACCACAAATTCCACGTAACGTAAAAGCTTTGTTCGATTGCCAAGATAGGTGCGAAATCAATAAGTCTCCTGTTCACTCCGCACTCCAGGTGTACGTTCACGGGACCAGTTCTTCTTCTTTCGAGTGAATTGACTGCTTTTGCGAACTTTGTGTGCTACCGGTAGCAGCTTGCCCGTCGTCAGGAAGCTACCTCTCGAGTCAATGGCGTCGTGTCAATGAGGTTGAGAATGTAGGTCTTTTTGAAGGCAATGGGCTTTGTGTTGATCTTGTAGAAGGTAGATGGTCAAGCTGAAGGTGCTTGTCGCTCTTGGTGAAGGTTGGAAGTATCAGAATTGACCAGAAGGTTGTTGACTTAGGACTTCAAAAGGAGCCTTGAAATCCTGTTGTCAAATCCAATGAAACCAACTGTAACTGTAATCTGTAGCACTGATTGTTGTAATGCGGAGAGCTCCTTGTCAGCCTGGAGACTCTCCTTCCCTTAAAACTGCCTGAAACCTATGCGTTCTGTTAATCCAACAAGTTTCTAGAAGTTACTCAGTTCCCGTACTGAATAGTGGACTGGGAATCTCGCTGAATCCCTTCCTCAGGTTCAGCGGTAGTCAGGCAGTTCAGGGAGCCTTGTCGTTCCTCAGGAGTGTTCCACAACCTCCAGTAGCACCAACCAAGGACTTGTTCCTGTCAGTCAGACAGGAGGCCAGCAGAGTTCTCTGCTGGGCCCTTTGGGCCAGCTCTCCTCAGGACTGGGGACCTTCTTGTATCTCAATCGTGCAGTGGAGTCTGGGAACAGTACGTATCTGCTACCTCCTACTGCTTACTGCCCGGCCTCACAGGATTGGTATCAACTGCTGCGGTATCAAAGGCGGCTACAAGCTAATCAGGACGGTCCTCAATCTTTCAGTACTATTTTCTTAACTTATGGTAGAAAGGACGATCCTTTCTTGCTGCTTTGCTGGGATGATAAGCCAACTGCGCATGCTGGAGTTGTAGCGGCCAGCATAGCTGTTGGAGCTTCTCTGACGGGATCCAGAGCTCCTCGCTCCTAGACCTTTAATCCGAGTATCTTTGGAAATGGGGCGAGTGCAGGAAAACTTGACCCGCTACAACGGCGTGCGTTCGAGGCCATTATATCGGCCTTTCTGTTGATATTCTACGATGAGGTGGTGGACGAGGAGAACGATGGCTTAATTGAATTCACTGTGATCGAGAAGTATCGCAATACGAAGAAAAACTTGAAACTATTGAAAGGAGGCGAAGGAACCCAGCTCATATGTCTTGTCCACGGTCCTGGAGGCAGTGGCAAAACTACCGTGATCGACCTTACCACAGCCTACGCACGCGAATTCTGTAAACTGATTGGCTCCGAATTCACTTCACGAACGATAGTTATTACAGCCTTATCAGGCGTAGCCGCTACGTTACTTCACGGTGAGACAACACACAGCGCTATCGGGATAAACCGGAGAACAGTCGAGGATGTTGACTTCTTACAAGGATGGGACGGATCAAGATTGGTGATCATTGACGAAGTTTCATTTGCGTGCGAAGGCCATATCAACAAGATTTACAAGAACCTTCAAGACATCAAGGGAAACACATTCAAGCCATTCGGAGGACTTAACATGGTTTTCGCGGGAGACTTCTCACAGTTAACGCCACCCAAACGAGATCCCCTTTACAAACGAGAATGCGCTGCTTTTCAAGGTACTCTTAATGCGTATATCGAGTTGGATGGAATGCATCGATTTCGAAATGATATTCCTTGGGGCGAAAGACTTAAACGTTTTCGAGCGGGGAAGCCAAACAAGGATGACATAATGTACATCAACCATCACTTTGTCGTGTCAAAGAACCATAAACCAAACTCCAACATTCAAGTTGCATGCCACTATAATTGGGAGCGAGACGTGGTCAACACTACAGTTTTCCAGCAATTCTGTGTCGCAAATGCTCCTGCGGATGCTGACAATGTTTACATGGGGGCTATTATGATTTTGATGGACAGCATGGAAATGTACAATGATCACAAGCAGTACGTTCCAGTAACAAGCAACCGCATCAAGAAACACTTCTGGACAACATGTGGCGAATCGGATTGTGACATGGACAACGGACGTGTTGATCCGGCATTGAAGATGTACTACAACTGCCCTCTGATGCTGACAAAGAATGAAGACGTACCGAATGGACAGGCAAACGGTTCGAGAGTGTTCCTACGCAAGGTACATGTAAAGCCCGGAGAACAGCCTTTCATCATCAAACTCTATTGCGGTGTCAGAATCCGTGTCTTCCGTGTGACCCAAATTGACAGAATCACAGTAAAACACGAGATGAAAGACATGTTGCCAAGATGTTTCGATGTCAAGACACACGGAGTGTCCTTCAAGTGCAAGATGAAAATCGAAAAGGAAAAGATTGAGGTTCGCATGAAAGGAATCCAGTTTCCTCTTGTTAGCAATTCAGCGACCACAGGACACAAGTTGCAGGGATACACAGCATCGCAACTGTTGGTGTGGAACTGGCACTATGCAGATAATTGGGTTTACGTGGTACTTTCAAGAGTAAGAGAAATGAAAGGCCTCTTCTTGCGAAAACCACTGTCGCTCGATTTAACAAAGTACCAGATGCCAGACGAAATGGTGCATATGCTGGAAACTTTCAGTCGCTACATTCCCTTCGATACTCTTTCCGCCGACAATTACGATGAAATGTTACAGTCCGAAGCAGCATTCAATTAACCAATTCCAAATAACTTATACAAATTCGTACTCTGACGTGTTCCAACATTGTTCATCGGGTTTTGAACTTCAATGTACAGAAGTTGACGTATTCCTCGTTCCGTTTCCATGACAGTTACTGGTACGTTAACGGTTTCCGTGATGGTACCGGTACCGGTACCGGTTACGGTCGTGTTACCGTATGTGCACGCACACACCTTTACAGATGTTAAAAAACGTTAAATGCATGTTTCGTACTTACAGATACACATGACCGTTGATTCTGCAACTGAAGTGCGGGTACACTATTTTACACAGTGAACGCGAGCGAATCGGTTTCGGAGTGCAACTGAGGGGGAAACCAAATGGGGCGTCGTCTCGAGGAGACGTAACAATTAAAGAGGTTGAGGGCTCTGGCAGCAAGACTGCCGAGGTAATACAGTACCTCACCACTAGTCTAGCTAGAGCCTTCTCTATCTTACAGAACTGGGAACAACCTTACTGATAGTGGCTTCTCCTCTTCTACTAGAACACGCATCCAACCGACCGATCTCATCATGGTGACAACGGCTTCAAAATTAATGATTGTGCTCCTTAACGTATCTATTTAGTATTTGTTTTCTGGAATGATTGTGCTCACAATATTAAGAAATAGGGGGTTTAGAGTAGAGAAATTATCTACGGAAGCCAGCCGGGGCCAGCGAAAGGCACCTCTCATTCCAGAGCACTCATCCTCGTTCCAGGAACCTTCATCATGGCAGCCAGCGCCAAGTGACAGGCAGCGCCAAGAAACGTAAGAAGGGGATCACAGAAGAGGAAAGACAACTGTAGACCGACTTCAAACATGCTGTGGAAGGACTTGTGTCTGTCGATGTTCGAACCATGCAGCACATGTTGTTGCTGCATTAGAATTATGGCTGCACTTCGGGCGGAATAGTCTGAAGGAAAACTCTGTTGGAACACGTTCTAGCTAGAACCCCAAAACTCTAGAGAGAAATTTGGTGAACTCTGTAACCTCGGCGTACAGAGTTTTTGACTCTGTGGAGGCGCAGGAGGTTTTCGCTCTGTAGAACAGCCGAGGAGATGTTTTTGAATCTATAGAGTACAGGCGCCGCTCTATGAGAAAGAAATAAGCCAGCGGAGCTGTGTAACCTCGGCAGAAAGGTTTCAGTGTAGAAGCAGATACCCCTATAGCTAGCTAACTAGAAGCAGACACCTCTAGTGCTTAGCTAGCTAGTGCTTAACTTGTGCTTAGCTAGCTAGAAGCAAATTCCCCCTAGCTAGCTAGAAGCAGATTCCCATAGCAAGCTAGAAGCAGACACCCTAGCTAGCTAGAATACTAGTTATATAGCTTTCGCTGGCTTTAGAGTTTTTCCTGGTAGAAGCAGATCCCCCTACTAGGATGGATGTGAATAGCTTTAGCTGGTACCAGCCTAGCTAGGATACTTATTTAGTTTTTGCTGACTTATTTGTATTCTAACCCTACCCTTATACCTGCAGGGACCACCGTAGCAGGAAAAACAATTTAAGCCAGCGGAGCTGTGTAACCTCGGCAGAAAGGTTTCAGTGTAGAAGCAGATCCCTCTATTAGCTAGCTACAGGAACGTTGTGGAATGGGCAGTCGTGCCTAGACAAGATGGTTTGGAATTAAGACAAGATTGGAAATCTCGTTTTGTCCTAATTCTCGATTAGGACACGACATCTTGTCCTATAATTCTCACTAGACAAAATTGGGTGACAAGACTGGTAGATTTAAGACAAGATCACGAAACCAATGACAAGCCAGAAACCAATGACAGCCACTCAACAGCAACAATCAAAAGAGACCATGGCCGACATCGAAGACGACTACGACGATGACAACAACATAGGGCAGCTTGTGGTTCTCACTCCTAGCGAGATGCTAGAGAGGGGGTTGCTGTTTGCGATTATTCCAAGAAGACTGTCGACCGTTGCAAGGAATCAACCAGCATCGAAAGGTTCTTGTCGCAATATGGAGCATCTCCAACCGTGCTGTGCGCCATCTTTGAAGATCTCTAACGATCTGCAGAATGAAGAATGCCGCGTGATTCTGGATCAATTCGGCTGGATTATTTTCTCATGTCCATGCACTTTCTCCGACAATATCCAACAGAGCATGAGCACGCTGCAGCGACGGGATTTCATCGCGCATTCTCCTCCATCTTTCCCTTTTTGTGACTGGTGAGATGATCCCATACAACCAAAAAGACTGCGTAATTGTCTTCTCAGTCCTTCACCTTTGCAAGTTGATGGTCAATCTTCACAGTTCCAATCAAAAGCTGAAGCCAATTGTCCTCTCCAGAATCGGCAAAAATAGTCTTGGCATCGAACTCGTGATCATCCGGAAACACAAGTCGATAGTATTGGAACTGCTTGATAGCCGGCCCTCCCTTTGGTTGCTTCTTCTTGAGCTTGTCATAACTATGATCCAATGCAGCCGCAAGTCCCTTGGCAGCGTTCGTTGTCGATGCTTCAAATGCATCTCGATGGAACGCTGATTGTAATCCCAGCGGGGAGTTTGACCAATAACTCATTGCTGCTCGTAATACCGCCGATCGTCCAAAATCCAGCGGAGATCAATAGAAGAACAATACCGTATCCATAATAGAGATATCCTTTGTGGTCGCCCACACCCTCAAGCATCTGGCTGAGCTCGTAGACCTGAAGTGGCCCATTATTTGCCAGATTTTCAATATCGACTTGGATTGGAACTAAGAAACAAGCAAAAGGCAGTGAGGAGAACATCCAAGAACAAACATTATCCCATTTCTCAGCACGTACGAATGCTAGAGTTGCTGTTGCCCAAGTTCAAATTGTCGAGACTGGCAGCAAGATCTTTTGTTGGGGTAGATTTCTTCATCTTGGCGATCCCTTGCTGCTTTGTTGGTGTTGACTTCGGAGTTTCCTGCGTTTCCTGCTTCTTCTTGGGTAGTTTGGTGGGCGTCTCGATCACTGCTGGAACGGGCAGTTCGTCATCTTCGTCTTCCTTTGAGCTGATCGAAGAATCGGTTTTCTCAACCTATTCTTTCTCTTTCTTGGTGGGCATTTCTGGAATTTCTAGCTTCAGCAATACTCTGCTCCGCCACTGATTCTGTGACAACAATTCCCACTTGTTTACCTTGTTGCTAATCTTGGTACAAAGAGCTGAGCCAACTTCTCCGTACAAAGCTTTGTCATCCGAGTTGTGCTTGTCGAGAAGCTTTTGCAGCACCTTTGGGCCCTTTAGCTTGTGAATTCCTCCGTACTCTCGTTGAATGTCAGTTGCAAGAGACTTGATTACAAATGCGGGTAACCCTGGTCTACTGCCAACAGTAGACGATACAACAGACCCTCCACCAGGATCAGCCTTTGTTTCCTTCTTTCCACTTTGGGTTGAGACCATTGTGGCACCTTTGGGCCGCCAAAAAATTGGAGGCAGAATTCTGAATTCAGAGGTCACCTAAGCCAGCAAGGCCTGCTCGTGGTAGGATTTCTACGTATATCCCTGCTCTTCAAATTCTTTCTTGGAGAGCTAGATGTTTAGCTCTCAAAGTTCTTGAAGTTAGTTGGGTCGTTTGACAGCAACAGCAACAACAACAACACACAACAAACCATGCCGCGACGTCAAACCACCAAGAATTCGAGGACTCCTCCTCCATTACCACCCGACATCCTTAAGGATGAGCAGTTGGAAGTCCCATTGGACGAGATCCCACCAGATGCCGAAGAATCCTGGCTCAAGAGCAAAGCTAGAGCGCTTTTGATGCAAGATATTATCGACAATGTGATTCCGCGACAGCCCGACAAAGCAATGCCAACCAGTGAGATCTTTACAAGCCGTACCGAATATGCTCTTCATGGGTACAAAAACTTCTCGACACGACTTTCAAGCCTTTGAAAGATTGTGAAGCGGCACCTCTCTAGAACCGATGATGATAAGGCTGCATTGAGCAATTTCCTCACAAACAATGTTGTGCACAAATTCTCTGCTCATGGTTATCTGGAATGGGATGGATCAGAAGCAAAAAAGCGATTGGAAGAAGACATCGAGCTTGGCTTACTCGAGACGCTAGAACCCACGGAGCTTTGGTGCCTTCGAGATGCCTGAAAGTTTTTAGAGATCACATCTATCAGCTAGCCAAAACAAAGAAATACCTGCATACATTGGATATGCAAGGAAAGAAGCGCTTGAAACCAAAGATAAAGAAGAAGAACAAAGCCTCCTAGCTGTCGATAGATGGAGTACGGTCGTAGTCGTCTTGTAATAGCTACTAGTAGTGTCGTTGAAAATTGGCTTGAAGACTTAGGACAAGATGAAAGATTTAGAGACAGCAACCTTGTCCTATATGACAAGACCGGAAGAGCCAATCCGGCTTATAGGACAAGATTTGAAGACAAGATTGAGAATTAGGACAAAACCGTGTTTTCAATCTTGTCTTATTTCAAAATTAGACAAAATCGGAAGCACGACTGACAAGATACCGCGATTTCCACAGCGTTCCAGTTGCTTAGAAGCAGATACCTCTAGTGCTTAGCTAGTGCTTAGCTTGCGCTTAGCTAGCTAGAAGTAGATCCCCCTAGCTAGAAGCAGATTCCCATAGCAAGCTAGAAGCAGATACCCCTAGCTAGCTAGAATCCTAGTTATATAGCGTTCGCTGGCTTTAGAGTTTTTCCTGGTAGAAGCAAACCCCCTACTAGGATGCATGTAAATAGCTTTAGCTGATTTTTAAAAGCACCATCCTAGCTAGGATACCTATTTAGTTTTGCTGACTTATTTGTATTCTAACCCTACCCTTATACCTGCAGGGACCACCGTAGCAGGAAAAACAATTAAAGGGGTTGAGGGCTCTGGCAGCAAGACTGCCGAGGTAAAGGGGTTGAGGGCTCTGGCAGCAAGACTGCCGAGGTAAAATGTTGGTTGTTTGTTTCATGTTTACTTACCAGGTAGGTTGTCGCCTGCATGACACAAAACATGACTGATAGTCATATTTTAAGCTCGAAAAGATTTCAAAAACCAAAGCATGGATGGATATTCTCGTCATCGTCTTCTTCCGCCTGTTCTCTTTACCCCCTTGTCTTCGGGATGGGGCATACCGGTAGGTTGTATTAACCTCCACTACGACAACATCGTCGAGATCATCTTCAGAGTGGGCACTGTCGTCATCACTGGAGCAGCAAGAACGACATCACATTGCCGCTCATTGTTCGCGACCTCGTTCGCTCGAGTCGAATGAGAGTCCAGAAATATGAGAGTCGAGTCGAGTCGAGTCGAGTGAGAGGCGCCGCTCTGGCAGAGCATTAGCCTGGGCTAACGTTCCGCATATCAGTAACTCAAAGAACCCATGAGAGCTTCAGGGAATTGGAGTGCTATTTTCGAGCAATAACGATCAGTCGTCTGTTTGTTGATGTAATTCATGGAAGCAGTGCCTGTTCACTTCTTCCGCGTCAGGCTCAGACAGTTACAGTATTTTGACACCCCTTCCGGGCCGGGGGAACACTCGTCGTCGCCATAAGAGACCAGTCTCATCAGTCAAGAGGCAGTAACATACTGTAATTGACCGCAGTGTCGATCGACTCACTCACTCCCGTCACCTTCTTCATGCAATGCCCTACAGCCACTTCGGGCAGCTGTGAGATCAGCCAACTCTGTGCCACCCATGCCCTGCATGAACTCTGGAATGAACATGCTTGTAACAATACTGACTGGGGCATTCTTCTCAGTGATGCTCGCAATGCTTTCAATTAAATGGAGTGCTCCTTCGCATCTGGCCCAGTGGTGCTCGATTTGTCTTCACCGCGCAACCGCCACCATTCCTTATTGGTGTCCTGGATTCTGCTGTCAAAGTCACCACCAAAGTGTGTTCTCATTGTTCCTCCAGCTGACGACAGCATGAAAGCTGCTCACCTCCACCTTGCTAACCTTGGCGTCAAATTCACTCTCTGGTCACTGCTACTTCGATCAGTACGGTAGCTTCATTGGATCCACTATGGCCTTTTCCTCTCGGCTTCAAAGAAAAGCGACTGATTGGAACCACTGCCTACACTCAATCTGTGGACTTTCAACATCTGAGTGGATGTTTGTACAAGGACCTGGTGTTAACAAGAGTGCTTCTCTTGAGTCGAGTCTGCCTTGGTGACAGTTCTCCCTCAAATTTCCATCCTCCTACTCAAGATGGATCCCTCCCCGCTTTCACTGTTTCTCGTCACATCAGTCCCTTTCCGTCCAAGCAGTTGGATTGGGCATTCCCAATCCCATACTATCAACTACCACCAGCCACTTCGCAGCCAGTTTTGCTACGGCGATCCAAGGCTCCTCCATTTAGCTTTGCCGACAACGATGCTCGTGTGACTGGTACCGGTAGTACTGTAGGCGTCTTCACACCCAACCCTCTCGTGGGACTGTCGCTCAACAGATCCTTGCCTCGACCACAGCATCACTCGCTGCCTGAATGCTGTTGCAGAAAGTACTCCCTGAATGATTGATTCGATTGATTCGAATAATATAATTTCCCCACTCTGATGAACCCCCTTTTTATCATTCGGCTCTCATCACCAAGCTTGTGAAAAGTTAAAAACTTAGAATTACTAGTAATGGCAACGGTAGGTACAAGGGAGACTTTAATTATGAAAACGCTGGGATTTTTCTTAATAAAACTATCTAGGCCACGAGGGGCCAACCTTTTTAAAAATTTAAAAATAATTTTACTTTGCCGGGAGTGGAGGCTCAAGGTCCATGCGAAGATTGATATTTTTGGATATTGAGATGCGCAGCGAAGTTGCAGCTGGCAACTCATCTGGCAACTCATCTGGCAGAAAGCTGGCGCATCTGGCAAGGAACGTCAAAGGCTTAAGGATACCTACCGTGGGTTCTGCGGTGAGCCTATTACTTAAATAGTTATCACTTTTTCGTGTAAGAGAGTGCCTTTTAGATCTTCCCTAGAATTAGGGAAGAATCTCACCGTAAATCCGTCCTTACATCCGACCCTAACTAAATGGAAGCCCACGCACGATTAATGGACGCCAGGTTGATGCGTCCCAACAGCATGCATCTGGCAGGAAAAATCGTCGCGTCCGCCAATTGGAGTCAAGAGATCTGGCAAACAATCGATCGATCAAGCAACGTTATCATTTGGAAGTGCTTCGAAAGAGATCACAAAAACAAAAACTGCGCTCAGCAAAAGCTAGAAGTGCAGTCGATCGAACTGGAATCGTTCGAGCCGGAAAGCAAGACTTGTCGAGTAATCATACCAACGAAGCAAACAGCCAACGCAAGCACCATCAAGATGATTCTTCGCCTCCATTCTCTCATAGGACTCTTGCTCGTCGCAAGTGTCCTGGTTTGCTCTCATGCGCAGGCGTCAAATGGTGAAGATGGCATCATCGAGACGTCCTCCAATGATGAACAACTCCAAACCTCTCAAGCCGGAAAGGTTCCTTCCTTTCTCCCAGCCAAATCCAACCTCCGTTTTCCCAACTCTGCTGCCATTGTCCAAAGCATCCGCAAGGAGACTGCACTCACTGACAAGATGCTTGCTCAAGTTGAAACCCTCTCAGATGAGGCTAAGGTTGACCTTATGGAAATGCTCAAGGACTCCTTGGTTCGTTTGAATACAGAATTTGCAAACACAGTTGATCTGGATGAGCTTGACCCTGACTCGGAGTTTGGGGAGATGAGGACCATGATCGAGATGGGCTCGACGCAGGTGCAGGAGGCCATCAGGAGTGCTGAGAATTTGGTGTCGTCCTTTCGAGCCTATTTGCTGGGTGATGGCTCTGGCAAAGATGACACCAATAGCAACGACCAGACTGTCCATTTGGAACGTCGCCAGCTAAACCAAAACACTGACTCGGACACACGATTCACTTTTGACAAAGCCAGTGAGGATGAAGAGTCATTCAATTCCAACTATCAAGACAGTCACAGTCACAGGCAATTCCACCGAAGGGCCCAGCAGGCCTTTCATGCCCACAGTGGCGGCATGCATTCAAGTCATCACATGAATGCAATGCATGGCTTTGGGGAGGCCATTGTGAATGGAGATATGAGTGCTGCTTTCTCCCATATGTTTCCTTACCAGCAAACCAATTCCGGAGTGAACAGGCGTGATGCCAAGGGGAGGAGGCTTGCAGCTCATCCAGATCATACTCGGCGTTTGTCAAAGTCTGAACAATGCAAGCTCCTTGTTCAGTGTGCAGATGGAATGAGTCTCTATGATCAATTCGTGAGTGGGTCGTGAACCATTTGCCCAATTATAGGCTCTGTTGTCATTTTCTGACCATTTCTTTCTTTTCTTCTCAGGTCTATTATTTCTCTGATGACATTGATAAAAACACTGGAAAGCTGGACGATAATATCATCCATTTCGATGAGGCAAAATTTGATGAGAAGCGCAAAGCAATCAAAGCAGCTGTTGCGGCAGCAAAAGATGGCGATGACGCTTCGTGCAACAGTCTTCTCCAGTTATTCCACCGAACAGTTGAGAAAGGGAGCATCCCAAGCTGGGAAGGAGCAAGCGTGAGTCAGGTTTGTCTAGCTGAGGGCACTACACAGTATGTCAAATTCAGTTCAATCTTTGAAGGTCTGGTGGGCAAACCATCATATTCTGAGAGTGCTCTTGCTGCCTGGAAGACGAAACTTACAACTGTCAAGGACAAGTTGACTAAGGACCTTGCAGTGGAGCCATTCCAGTGTGCTGAGAGGCTCTTCTACAACAGACCACAGAAATCCACAGATGTGGAAGCCTTTCCCTACGGAGGCTGCAAGGGCAAAGGAGACAGTAAAAAGTGTGAAATTGACAAATACCAGTTTCCAATGGGATACGACATATCTTCCGCAGGTGCGAGTGCCAACCATTACGTCAAAAGACCTGATGGGAAGTTCAAATGTGATTCTACTGGCTTGGAAGTCATCACAACTTTTGCACAGTGCAAAGAGGCTGGTTTGCAGTTGGGAGGAAAGACAGACAGTAAAGGAGACCTTTGGATTAAGGACAATGATGAAGGCTATCCTTGTGGCTGCTTCATTCAGAAAAGTGACAAAGGCATCTATTTCAATGCCGAGTTGAAATGTGGTACAACTGACTACTCTTCAACATACAATGTTCTCTGCGCAAAGGGAAAGGTTGCGAAAAGGAAGAAACCGGACAAATATTCAGCAACTGCTAAGGTGAAAGAGTGTGAAACAGGACAGAAGAAGGTTTCCAGTGTCCTAGAATGCATTTCAGCTGGTAAATCACTGGGGGGGCATATTGACACCGATGGGAAGTTGTGGGTATACGACAGTTCTAGCTATCCGTGTGGCTGCTTCCTTGACTCAGGCAATGCCATTATGTTCAATGCAGCGGAGGGAAGTGGGTGTGGTGCGAGCAGTTCTTATCGCAAAGTCTGTGGGGAGTACAACAACCGTGCAGATGCTGATTTGTTTGAGAACGCAGCAAGAGACATACATGGTAAGCTGTTCAACAATGACAATAGTGCATATTCGGTTAGTTCCTACGCTACTGCCAAAGAAGGGGTTGATGCTTGCTTGAAAACGGAAGTGGCCAAGATTGATGCTGCATGCAAAGGTAGTGACTGGAAAGGTGCCGAGTACTACAAGTGTGTTGTGAAAAAGACTTTGGAGGCGCACAACAAATGTGACATCTTTGCACCAATGCAAAAGGGGATTGAATTGGTTTTTGGAGCAAAGACCTCCCCAGGTAAGACCAATCCATTCGGTGTCAAAGTGGGCTTGATGAAGATGAGCATTCCAGGACAACTCATTTCGTGATTCTTCAAGGGTTCATTTGTGGCATCACTCAGGCCATAGTTGATGATGGTGTTTCAATGCCTGGAAGGTATGTTGAATATTTACATGACAATTATTAACCAAACTGCCCTCCACCTTGCTCAACACCCTTCTCTTCCCTAATGAAACCAAAGCTGTTGCCTGGATGCTCCATATGAACTTGAGGGTGACAGCTGGGGGCAGCCCTACTCTTGCTCTGCCAAATGCAAGAATCCAGGCCCATACCTGGCAGGGATCAACGCAGAAGCATGTGATGCTAATGGAGGAACATGGTGTCCTGCCCCGAAAGCAAATTGTGCACGTCTCCAAACTTGCATCCAAAAGTATATCCAGGATGCTGAAAGCGAGGGAAAACCTGCATTTAAGACCTACCTTGCGAATGCACCAAAGATAGAGGATCCCACCAAGCAAAAGCAGTGTGGCAAAACTAGACGTTACTTTGGGTGAGTTCAACCAGGGGCAAAATTGTCATGGCTGTCTTTTCAATCTAACATTAATGCCTCGTGTAAATGTTGAGTCCAGTTTTGATGCATTGTTCATCAATGACAACCAAATCTGTGAGGACATCGAGCAGCTGAAATTCACCAGGAATTTTGACGATTTGGTATGTCGAACTTGCGGTGTGGGTGCCACTATAGATATATGTTTTGGTGTGTGTCTTACCCCTTGCTCCCACAGAATGAGTTTTTTGGATCAGGAAGCGGTGTCAGCAAACAAAAATCCCAGCAAGAAGATTCAAGTGGTATTCCAATGCTTACTCTTCAAGAGCCAGACAGAAGTAAGATCATTCACTTGTTTGCATCGAAATTATCCTGCTGGAAAAGACCTAACTGGTTCATTTCATTGAACACTTACACACACCAGAGGACTCAACAGGTTCATGGGCCACTAAAGACACTTCCATTAAGTGGACAATCTTTGGAATGCAGACGGCTGAACAAGCATTGCAGCAAGGGACGGATTATCTCGCCAGTTTGAAATGTCCTTGTGACGGCTTCTGTATCCTCGAAAACATCTGTGGGAGCATGAAGAACACGGCTCTGACCTTTTTTCAAGGTCTTCTGACGACTTTGAGCCACGTAAGTTTGCTTCAGTTGGGTATTGGGTAACCAGGTGTCAAATGCAATCATCATGGCCAGCCACTAACTAACTTATTCATATTTGCCGGTCCTTCAGACTCTAAGTATTGCATCAAACCTCCACGCAGTTTTGGGAGTGGACCCAGGACCTCAAGCATCTCAAGAAGAAACAGCAGTCGTCTACGACAACAGTAAGTTGGCGTGTCAAGGCAGTCTGGAAGTCGACAGGTTCCGTTCCGTTTATTTCTTCTAACACTAACCTTTTTGACTATTGGTACGCACAGTGAAATCGACAGCTGACTATCTGTATGAGATGCGGAAGGAACTGAGATCCTTGGCAAGCAATGGTGCAAAGGATGGTGAAGACGCTGGTGATTCCAAGGCAAGTGGGTCTCTGTCGGGAGGCGCGTTGACTCGGCTGGAGGACAAGCTAGACGAACTTGGAGCAAAGTTGGATTCACTCGGTGAACAAACCACATTCATGGTCAAAAACTGGGATGATGATGACGAAGACGAAAGGAGGCTCAAGGAACGCCACCCCGAGAATGGACAGAAAGGGCATTTGAGTTACAAAAGCAACTCTTCGAAAATGGACGAAATCAAAGAGATGATGATGCACCAACAACGCGAGCAGACGAAGGCGCAGCAAGAGCAGCTCGCTGGGCTTAAGGAAGAGATGAAGGCTGAGATGAAAGCGCAACAAAGCGAGCAGACGAAGGCGCAGCAAGAGCAGCTCGCTGGGCTGAAGGAAGAGATGAAGGAGATGAAAAGGATGCAGAAACAAATGACGGATCAGCTTGCTGGCGCTTTGGCGCAGTTGCTCCAGAAAGGGCAGGCCTAACTAGATCTGGCTAACTCAGTACATGTATCACGAAACCAACAGTGGCGAATCAACAGATGAATCCAAAGAATCGAACAACGTGTCATGGTTGTCGCTGGCTGGTCGAGCTAGCTAGTCTATTTCTCGTACGTATTTAAAAATATAAACTATATATTGCTGCTGCTGCTGCTGCTTCATGCTGCCCAACGCTCTTCTTCTTTACTGCTAGTATCCCCCTTTTCTTGCTGCGGTTTCTTTTCAATCGTCAGCATGTAATCCGTGTTGGGATTGGCCGGATCCAACAGCTGTTCCAAGATGCGTTCTTCGGTCGGCAATACCGGAGCTCTACCAGGTCCGACATTGGATTCGTGGCCTCCCATTTCCAGCGACCGACGGTAGCATCCCCACATGGCATCCTTGACAGCGGTTCGAAAGCCGCCATTCTCCAGTTCGTAAATGGCCGATGCCGTGGTGCCATTGGGACTGGTGACGTTATTCCTCAAGATGGCGGGGTGTTCTCCCGTCTCCATGGCATACAATGTGGATCCCAACAGTGTTTGATAGACCAGTTTGGTGGCCTTGTCCCGTGGGTATCCCATGTGTACACCAGCTTCAATCATGTCTTCCATCAACATGAACACGTAGGCGGGCGCCGATCCAGAAATGGCAGTGGACATGTCTATTTGCCGTTCGTCATCGACGTACATCTATCATCGTCAAACAAGCAAGCAGAGACAGGTAACAACACGTGGGTGAGTGAGTCTTATTGCCCGGAAACGTGGCCTTCTTTTGGCAACGAACGAACGAAGGAACGTACCGTTTCCCCCAAACACTGCAACACGAACTCGATTTGATTCCGTTCTTTGGCTGTCAAGGAGTTGGTGGAACACCATACAGTCATGCCTCGTCCAATCATGGCGGGCGTATTGGGCATGCTGCGGACAATCTTATCGTATCCCGTGGGCACGTACGTATCAATGGACACTCCAGCAATGACACTGAGAAAGGTGGCATGATCCGGTCGATTCGGTGCTGTGGCTTGAATCTCTTGGAGTAGTGTGGGTGTAATGTTTTGAGGTTTAATGGCACAGACCACCAAATCAGCATCTTGTAGTAACGAAGCAATGCTGTCGGCCGTCTGAATGGTGGGATGCTGTTCCGTGACTTGTTGCAGTGTGGATGGATTGGCATCCATTAATGTGATTTGATCGGCGGGTTGCAAACCAGTGCTAATGAGTGGATTCAGTATGGCTTGTGCCATGTTCCCAACGCCCAAAAAGGCAATCTTGTCGAATGCTGCGTCGTTGGACACTGTTGTGGTTGTGGACGACTTTTTTCGAAGCAATGCATCCGTGTTGGTTTTGGGGAAAAAGGTGCCACTGGAAGCCAGGGAGCTCATGCAACGTGACGACGTGCTGCGCAAAGCTCCCGTTCGAGCCGATACAAGGACAACAACTCTCGGGTTCATCATCATTGTTGTTGTTGGTACCGTCAGGAATAGATAGTTGTGATTGTTGTTGTTTTTGTTTGCAGATTGGCAATTTTGTGACCACCTCCATGCCGGCAAACTGCATGTTGGCACGTGATTGCGTGAGGTTCGTTTTTCTTCCGCCATCTCGGAGGGTCTCAGAGCGAAGAGGTCGGAAAGGTTCCGTTTGAGATTTAGACCTCACAATAAACAACCTGAACCCTGAAGCAAACCTGACGTCAGTGTAGTGAGCTTCCGACGAGTGTCAATAAAAAAGGAGCGAGTATACGAGACTACTAGACTTACACCTTTGGCCAGAGAAGTTTTTATATCATTACATGAAAACTTATATAGAGCAGGCCACGCCAAAGATTTGGTACGAAGTTTGACTACCGAAAGATCACGTAGAGACCTTCCATGCTAAAGCATACACCCACCAGTGCGATGCATCCAAGAGTCCATCCAAGCAAACAGGGGGACCCCCAAACCAACCCCACCCATGCCTCCACTTGCTCATGAGCAAGTGGCGAGAATAAAAGAACAAGGGAAATGGCCAAAATGTCACTGGATAATGGAACAGCCGACAAACAGCAATGTCAATACTCCAGCTCAATAATCGGGAGAAGAACACTTCGTCTTCTTCGTCTTCTTCTTCTTAACAAGAGGACTTTCGACTAACTGCTGCGCCAAAGCCCTGCTGTCGAAAGAAGAATCACAGTTGAAGTTGTCAACCTGAGCAAGAAAGTCATAGCTATTGCGCTTCTTCACTGGAGATTTCTTCACTGGAGACTTCTTGGCTGGAGAGGGACTGTCGATGTCCTCATCATCGTCTTCATCTTCCTCGTTGCTTTCGGTATCATCGAAATCGGACTTGAGCTTTCGCTGGAGTTCTTCCATCGCCGCGGCAGGAGTGTGTTCTTCCTCCTCGTCAGAGCTGTAAGGCAGACCAAGTGGGTTTTCAATCTCAGTGACAATATTGAAAGTGGCCAAGTGCTTGTCATAAACAACGCGATAGGTGTCTTCATCATAGTCAAACGCCTTGCACACCTCAGAGAACATCTCAGGATCTCGATTGGGATGGGGCATAGCGAGCTTCAGGATCTTGAAATTCATCAAGTCTTCGTGGTCAGGATAAGCCTCTTCATCAGGGTTCAAGAAGAGGCGGTGGCCATTCAATCCATACTTGATGAGCATCGTGCCAAGGAGATCTTGCCAAGTAATCTCTGAGAGGTTACCAATGCCTTCAGCCCTGCGAAGAAAGTCCACAATCTTCTTCTTGCGGTTCGCATGCTCCAGGAGGCAACATCCAATTGACTTCAACTCCTTCAGCTTGTAGTTGATCCAGAGCTCCTCAGCTTGGAATTGGATTGGATCAGCATGGTGAATCTTGTTGGTGGTTGAACGAATATCAGGACCGGGAGAGGCAGTTGCACGCGAGGACGAGTCAGGGGATGAATCCGTAGCTTCCGAAATGGGCTGGGACAGAGACATGGTGGTGAGTTTCTTGGTTTCTTCGGCCATTCTGGAACAGCTGCATTGTGAACACAACAACAAACGGCAGAGAAGCAATTCACTTGAACTTCCCAGATGGAGTGCACGGTGGAGTTGCATTGAACCTCCTGAAAAAAGCCAAAGTATCCACCAATGCTACCCAAATTTTACGTTTCATTGGCACTGTCGGAGAGGGAAAAGAATGTGCTGAGACCGAATTTTATTAGGAAATTTGCAAGGGAAGTTGGCAAAGGACAAGTCACATCTTCTGCAGCTATCCACAAGGGGAAATCCGCAATTGGTGACTTACAAGGTACAGTATCACAGAGAACGTCCAAAATAGAAATGGTTTATAGTGTAATATGCTAGCACCAAAGTCAAAGCAAAGCCCTTTGTAAACCTTCGAAACCACTCGTGTCATTGTCTGTATTGTTCTCCTTTCCAGATCCAGCTACTCTGATACGATCGACGATTGTTCTAACATGGGAATAAGTGGTGGTACCCTTGGACAACATCTCACGATAGCTCAAAGTGTTGTCATAAAAGGCAACAAGCAGGTTCACGAGTTCTTCTTCGGTCTTGGCTCTTACATAAAGGGAGATATCGTCCCCAAAGGGAGACAATCGCAAGTAAGTCACGACATTGACCAGTTGCTGATACTGCAGAGTGCAGAGGAAACTCTCGAAGGACTCGAGCATCTTGGGGAGACAACGTCTCTTATTTCCCACAGCAAGTCCACTCTGGTACATGTGAACAGTGCTTCCACGGGCTTGTGATTTCACAACTGTGCCCTTATGGGTGGAATGCGTCTTCCTGAGACCTTCCACTTCCTTTTCGAGTAGCCCATACTTGCTTCGAAGATACGTCGCACAAGGGCAGTTGAACCCAAGGTGTTTGATGCAGTCCTCACAGTCACCAGCAATCGTCCCATCCTTCCACTGCAAGTGGCACACACTCGAAGTGACCGACACCATTGCGTCTGCAATTGTATCTTGGGATGCGCCCTTGTGCATCTTGAGGAAGGGCCTGCTGTCACCATCAAGGGCTGCATTGATGAGTCTAACACGATGTTGGTCAAGGGGGATGCCAATCTTGTGACGAATATTTCCAAGCCAGCCAGTCGCTCTTCCAGAACCATCCACACCACCCATCTCAATGATATCAATCCCTTCTCTCATGAAGCCGGTAATGGAAACCATCAAGCGAGAGCACGTCACAGGAAATTCGATGGTTGCAGAGTCGCTGCGACTGTGTGAGTCATCCTTGAGCAAAGACCGTGCTGTGTGAACAAGAAAGTGTGTCAGCGAAGCATTCTTGGCACAGTCTGCACATATGCTCTTGATTCCATGTCTATTAAAGCTTTCGTTGGGACAGTTGGAGGGGTATACCCCGCCCTCACCACTGCACGAGTAATTCCAGTTCCATCGCGGAAAGACGCAATATTCTTTCTCAAAGTGGTCGGCAGCAGCTGCTTCCCCACGAGTTCTCCAATTCGACATGTACAATGCTGTGACAGTACGTCTTTGTTCGATTGATTTGGTCCTGGCAATGTTCGAGACATGCGAGAAAGCTGTACCTTTCAAGCTACCCCTCGGCTTTTCACGTCTTGTAATGGCAAAGTCGCGCGATTTAATCTTCTTGTAGTAACCCTTCTTTTGTGCAAAGGCTTGGACGACGTGAAAGTAGCAATTAAGAGCTGCTTCTTCCACCAACTGACCATCATCGCTCTCGCAGTCGCTGTCGTGAACATGGATGTCTTCTCTTGGAGAGAAGTCTTGGGTCATGTATGGTTGCACGTCGGTAGCTATTATCTTGCGATCGCGATAATCGGCAAGACTGGAATCACGAGTTTCTGCTGCAAGCAAGGCTCCACGCATGGCTGGGCTATCGCAAATGTCTGCATGACGTTTGAAGAAAACATGAGCTGAAACAAAGGTGTCAGCACTGTCAGAAACTCCCCAGTCGATGTTGAACTCGACTCCAAAAAGCACCCAGCAAAGACTTCTCATAGCAAAGAGGGTTATGCAATAAGGATGAAATCGTTCTCCACCAGCCCGAAGGTATAGAATGGGCCGAAAGGATGCTGTCACATTCCTTGTCTGTCCTCGAAGTTTCACTGAAAGGCCACCCACTGTAATGAGGATGCTTTGATCTCGAATCATCCCCCCTGTTCCATCAGAACAGATTTGTCTTGTGCCCTTGCGTCTGTTGGCAATACTCATCAGCTGGAAGAGGCCAGTAGGTGAAAAGACGATGAATGCACCTTCCAATTTGTCTTCCACATTCCCCATGGCCTTAAGAGCTTGGTGAGCAGCGACTTGTTCCTTGTAAACACGTAGGAGAGGTCCATTCGCGATGTTGCACGTAATCATCTGCTCTGGAGTGCAGTCAAGAGCAGTTGCGAGCTCCTGTGCTGACTGGTAGTTGGACCGTTTGACATAGTTCATGGGTACGCTTAGTTGCCAGTTTCTGAGAACACGGAACAAACTGTCATTTGTGGTGAGGGAACTGTACCCGAAGAGCTGGTCTTTGATGAAAAGCTCTCTCTTGTATGCTACGTGAGTGCGAAGCTGCCGTGTGAGTCGGTCTCTTTCTTCTCTGCCGGTAACTAGATGCTTGTGACTGCAGTACAGCTCTTCGATGTCCGATGTGATGGTATTGGTAATGGACTTTAGAAGCTCGTCTGCAGTGATACGAAGGATAGATCTTCCTCTGTCAATCTCGCCTGCAACAAACTTGTTGGCCATTGCCACCAATGCTGCTGGTAAGCCGTATTGATCGCTGTGTTTGATGGGCTTTTTCGTAATGGCATGTTTGTGACAGTTCAGCCCCTTCCGTATGTACACTCTGAAGCGCTGCTTGTGGTGGACGATGTCACCTAGATCTCTAGTCTGGCCTCGCCATTGGCACTTCCAACTACCATCTACTGCAGTTGCACGGCATCGAAACTTGTAGCACAACAGCCCTCCACTTTGTTTGTACGTTCCATCCGCCATCAAACATTGCTTTCCATTGTAAAAACCACCGTACGTATCAAAGATCTGGGCCTTTGCATCATCCTTCGAGCTGCATGCATAACACTTGGGGTCTTCTACGTAACCACCAGCAGGTGTAGTCTGCCTGGGTTCTTCTGACTGTCTATGCACGATCTCCTGCGAGTACTGTCTCGGTTCGCCGTAATGGGGCTGTGGATAGTACTGGTACGGGTACGGTTGGTGATACTGGTGCATTGGCTGGCCAAGATATGTTCCTGGTGCAACCGGGTGCCGGGGCACAATCCCATGGTACGGGTAGTATTGCGAGGGGCCATTCCAGTTGTGATACGAAGGGTGCACACTACGATATTGACCTTGGTACAGTGGGGGTTGTGCCATATTTCCTCCAACGTTCCATGTTCCTTTCTGCGATTGCTCCCTTTGGCGATTGACCGGTAGCGGCACCTTGTCGCCATCATTTTCGCTCATCTTCTCCATCCAGCGATTGCTCGCTATCAAACTACAAATCTACTTTCAGCGAACACAATAGTAAATGCTGTTTTACGTATTACATGAGTACCACTTTCAGCGATGATTTTTGGAGAGTCCATTCTCCGACTTCCAGATTGCATGGTCGCAAACGGCCCATTTGGCTACCCAAAACAAGCATTTCCAACAGAGAAAATGCGACAGCTCCCTCAAATTGTGACTCTCACTAGTGGGAGCATGCAGCATTTTCGTCGTGGCTATGCACATTCATGTCTCCCCAAATAAATAATTCGATGCATTTGGCTGACTGTAGGCATTGCTTGCTTTGCCGCCTATTATCCAGGTTTTCGTGCGAAGTCCGCCATCTCTCCTCATTCTTTCGTCATTATCCATCATTTGTGAACCTTGTTGTCTACGTTGTCGGTGGCAATGGTGTTGGCACTTGCTTTTGCCTTCCCCATGGAGCGGCCGTGTTGGTGTGTTGGTGTTGGCTGCTGTTGTTGTTCGCGTTATCTCTTTGCACCGCTTTCTTCCTTTGGCAATTGACTGACACATCCCTGATTTGCAAGTTCTCACCCCTTGTTCTGGTGCAGGTGGTGGCTTTTTGGGGGTTCCCCGATCTGCTTGGTGGTATTTTGGAATGTTGGGTGCAGTGGTAAGTTGTCCGCTTTTCCAATCGTGCGTTTTCCTTCGCGCCTGACAGTACACATGACTCACCCTTACTTTGTTGCGCCTGCAGGTCATTCGGCCCATGTGTGTGGCCAGGAGTACATAACTCCCAAAAGGAGCGGCCATGGCGGCAGTACAGTACCGATCACGACATCTTTGGCTGCTACCGGTACCCTTTCCTCTCATCAAGAGCTTCAGACCAATTGACGGGCTCTAGTAGTAGACAGATTGATATCGTTGGACCAACCTCGCCATCAGCAAGCCAACGAACGAAGCGCCATTATCGGGGCATTGTCCTTCGAAACGTCAACTATATTATCATGACCTTCCCCCTGACCCTGCTCCTGCCGCTGTTGGCGCTACTGATATCCCCATTTGCCAGTGCCTTTTCCAGCAATGGCATTCCTCTGAATGTACAGCTGCAGCACTCGATGAATGGGGGCAGAAGATGGCGATCTGACTTTGCATCTCCTGCCAATCAACGACATCTTTCTGTGATCAATACCAGAAGGCAACGACGAGATCTTGTCAGAATACAAAGCAGCGAAGAAACGAGCTCTTGGAAGGAAGGCGAATCTATGGCAGCCCTGGTACAACGAATTCGGTCCATGCTAACCGACACTACCCAAAAGGTCATTCAATGGTGCCACCGTCCATTTACCCAAGCACAGCAATGGGCCATCTTGCTGGTGTACTACTTTTTCCATTTAATGGTCCTCAGTCAACATGTCATTCTCTTTCCATTTCAACTCATACCCAACAATAAGGGACATTTCTGCTTTCTGGGATGGGATTCGTAAGTATGCAACACAAACAACAAAACACAAAGAATAACATTTGTTCAAGATAGAGAGAGCAACACTCATCATTTTTATGTTTGGTTTGTATATTGGTACAGAGTGGCAGGCATGATGTTCTTGGCTATTTTTGTGGCGCTCAAAAAAGGATCTTTGTTTCAAAAACCCTGGCAACAACTCATTGATCACATCTCAACAACATCATCAGTGCCATCATCGCCATCACCACCATCATCATCACTGCAAGCCACTACTACTAGCACGACGGCAGAAACAAAACAATCGAAAGACAAGGCAGAAATGGATGACATTGTCTCCCAAGTTCTAGAAAAGTTACCCAGAAATGTTGGACTGCAAAGAACCAAACCAGCATCACCGGATGACACTGAAAAAGAAGAAAAGTTCATTGAAGTGCTGCCAGGCACTCGTTCTTCCACAACAAATTCCGACAAGAACAGCACACAAGAATCCAAAGAACAATTCACTTTTCCCAATGTCACTGCAGCAGCTACAGAATCATCACAACCATCACAACCAACACCAACAACGCCTGCAGCAGTCCCATCCTTATCAAGTAATGCATCACGGACAATGTTGGAGAATGATGAGACCACCACTGCAGCCAACACAACAACAGTGCTGCAGCAGTCGGACATAGCAGAGGTGACCAACAACAATGGCACTTCTTTTACCCCTAGTGCTGCTGCTACCCCTACCGAGGATACATCTTTCACACCATTTCCACGCTTGGATGCAATCTCTCAGCAGATTAGTGATGCGGTTCAGCAACAATTTGACAATACCATGACATTTTTCGCCAACATGTCTAATAGTGTCAACACTAATGACAACAACAACAATACAACAAAGTCCATCACGCAACAACAACAAGGAGGACTGGGTGCAGACCTGTTGGCCAACATGACCGCCACCGATCGACGGCGGATCGTCACCAAGGGGTCCGTCACGCTAGCCATTTATCTACTCGTGCAGACGTATTTTGCCACGGCACGGTTTTCCTTTTTCTGGGAAGATACACTCTATGCCATGGCGGGGGTCGGATTCCCAATGACGGTCGCCATGCATCGATCCTTGTGCGTCTTGTTGGGGCATTTGACATGGGTGGGTGTCGGCAGTGCCATTCTGGGGATTGTGCCACGACCACGCTTTTTTGGTCGGACTACCAAATGGTACCGGCAAACAAGTAGTTGGAACAATGGTAGTGATAGTAGTAGTGGCAGCACCAACAACAATGACGACGATACCAGTGCAACGACAACCACAACACGAAAGAAGAATAACACCTGGATTTGGTGGGTCATTGGGGGCTACAGTGTATCCGCGTGGTTCTTCAACATGGCCGACTTTGTGAACTTGTACACACTGCCACAACAAGTTTTGGAAGAGGCCATTCTGCAAGAAGGAGTTGTCACGCAACT